>JAWNLP010000222.1:3975000-4265000 GCA_035042265.1 Drosophila imparisetae | reverse complement strand
TGTGCTAATGAGCATCATTTAGTATGGTCATTTAATCAGATTGTTTGCAGTTTTTGCCCAACTTTTACTAACTGTACGCGATGAAATTTCGTTTTAATTTTTGTTTGACAAAAGTCCAGTTAATATGGAGCAGCATTGCCAGATTAATATTTGATCAGGAAGCCAACTGAAAAAAACCATAATTTATGACCCAATATTAAAGAGTATTAAATTCCCATTTCCCATATACATATGTTTTGTGTACTATATATGTACTATATATTTAAGTACTGTGCAAGCAGTTGTTGCTGTTTTTTAATAGGCGCCTTCACCGCTGACCCTAATAAGCAACAATTGATGAGCAGCAAGTTGAACAAAAAAAAAAACGCTGCTGAAATTAGCTATTTAATGACAGGTTTCAGACATTCCGCTAATGCAGATGTTGATTAAGATTCCGATTGATTAATGATATACACGTCTCTATATGTATGGCTGGCTGTTAAGTGAGCCGTGTTCTAATCTAATTTAGGTGTGATTAAATCGCAATTTTTAATTGGAAAACAAAAAGAAAAAAATTGATGAAAAAAAACAACGACATGCAAATTGACATGATTTATATTGAACAGCGAACCTATTAAAGTTTATGTATATATGCATTAAAAAATAATATTATTCAAATTGGAGAGTGAGAGAGAGAGAGAGAGAGAGAGAGGCAAATTTGAACTGACTCAGCGCTGATTGCGTTGCATGTTGCTCCGATTTGTAGCACTTTTGATTACATAGACTTGCACTTAACTCATTGACAGTCGATAAAAAACAAACGAATAACAAGACTTATTATCAAACGGCATGATGAACATTAAATACCCTAACTTTTATGGTATAGCTCGTACTCGCTAATGAGACCAAAATACATAATGCCGATTACTAATCGGAGTTTACACCGATTCCGACAATTGCACATAGTTGCGTGTGTGTGTCTCTTGTGTCGCATCACGATAAGGAATATTTCAGTTAATTCAGTTATCATGTACTTGACCTTGGAATTTTTGCCCAACTAAAACAAAAATTGTTACTTACAGTAGTTTGGTAAATTTGACACTTGACACTTGACACTTGAAATTTGGCATATAAAAGAAATGCCTGTTTTAACTGGTCAACTTCCGATTAACCAAGTTAGTATCTTATTGTTTCGGACTTTAAATTGGTGAACTATCCGTTATCCTATCCGTTAGATCCATATTTTGATTGCATTTTTTGTCATCTTTTTTAATTCACATTAAATAAATAAATATCCAAAATGCATTTTTCGAAAACTGTCCGTCTCTAGTAGCATTGATTTTGAATTCTGCGAAATTAGTATTAATCTAATTCATATCCTTGCAAATTTGTGTATGTCTGCAAACACGATGTTAATTAGATTAATTAGAGCAACACATCAAATTGGAATTGCATTGACTTTCGCCATTGAGCTGATACTCCTGGGATCTCGGAATAGATCATCGCGCCATTTGCTCAACTCAGCTCAGCTCAGCTCAGCTCATCACTTGGCCGGAGTTGTCTTTGGGGCTGGCTAAGAGACGCACCCAGTTAGCCAGCTAGCGAGTTAGCCAGGCAGCTATGTGCTCTTGCAGAGATCGCAGTTAGCGTTTAGCCAATTATCGATGCAGGCCATGGATTGGCAGCAACTGGCAACTGTTGACTCGGGCACCCAGTTGCCAATTAGCCAGCTTTACCGTCTATGTGCCTGTCTGACAACGATGTTTATACCCCTGTTTTTTTTTTTTCTTTTTCTTTTTTTTTTTAATTACAACTCGGCCAACTGCAGCCGCTTGCGAGAATTGCGTCTAGAGGCCGGCAGTCAACGGCGGACTAAGACTAAGACTAAGACTCAGTCTAAAACTGAAGCTAAAACTAAACTCAAACGCAACTCGATAATTGCAATGAATGAATGCCAAATGCCAACAAACAATGCAACGCAAATGGGCCATTTAGTGCAGTCATTAGCATTTATAGCAGCCACACGTAGCACAACAACAAGCAACAAACAGCAAACAGCAAGCACAAAAACAACAAACAACAAGCAACAAGCAACAACAACAACAACAACAACGACTTCATCTATAAGTAGTGCTACATGCATCATTACTACAATTAAGTCAATATTTGCGCGCCACAAACTGAGTTGTAAAGCTTCTTCCTGCGTCTTCATCTTCGTCTTCGTCCTCTTCGACTCCTTCCTCTTCGTCTTTCTCTTCGTCTTCGTCTTCTTCTTGTTCTTCTTCTTTGTGGTTGTCGCCAGTGCGTCTTGGGTCTGGGGATAAGCAATAGCTTGCCGCGTATTAACACATTTTCATCATTACACTGTGCAACACATGCGAGCTTTCAATTAATTCAAATCAAGCAAATCGAAAACTAGCAAGAAAATTAGAAAGAAAAAAAATAACGAAAAAGAATCGGAAAGATTCTTATTATTTTTGGAAGCAAATCAATTCGAATTAACAATTATTTTATATTTTATTATTTTTGTATCTCAATTCCTTATTTATGTATCCTAACTTCTTCAAATGTTTGATCGATATACATAATCGATATACAACATGGTTTTTTGGCCTACTGATGGTACAAATAAATGTTAAGTTAATAATATTTGAATACTCGATTGCAGTGAATACGGATGGCAAGTAGCATTTGTTATAAGGAATGCGATTAAAAACAATTTCGATTACTCTAGCGGAGACAGCATGAAAATACATTTTGTTATCGATTGTTATCGATTGAATGAAATAATCTTTATCCGCTTGTGGCATACGAAAACTTATTAGACACTCACCAACTTTTGCCTTTTCTAAAATTGGAGGAATTGAAGCAAATAGAAATGCTTTATGGGATCGAAGATGCTTCTTTTTCATTTGTCCTTTATCTGTTACATACTTTTGCACCACCTATTTTGGATACATTTTCATGGGCTGAAGGTATTCAGAAATAACCACCCGAAATCGACTTTGTTCACAATCACAGAAAAAGATTTAGTTTCACTGAGAATACATAATAGTAAAAATGATGAAACAATGATGTTAATTAACAAAAGAAACAATCAAGTGACGAACAGAATACAATTTTTGTTGTTGTTATCATTGTTGTTGCACAGTGTTACTTAGTGTCTTAGCGCAGAAGCTTTTCATTTTAAGAAGCCTACACACATCGGAGAGAATGAGCATGATACAGCCAAAGAGAGAGAGTGAGAGAGAGGGGTATGAATGGAAGAGGGAGGGTAGGTGCAACAGAGAGGCGTGTATGTCTAAAAGTAGTCATCATTAAAATTCCTACAGTGACACACAGCAACTAAACAGGCAGCCCAGCCAACCAACCAACCAACCAACCCGCCCGCCAGGCAGCCAGGAGGCAGGCATGGAGGCGGGCAACTCGATGTAAGACTGAGAAGACGCTGTTGTGCTAAGAATGAGGGGGGGAGGGAGATGCAAGTGCAACTGCAACTGCAACAGCGACAAAGGCCAACAAATCCCCAACTGGGCGGCCAGCTAAGCAAACACAATGTGGACGCTGTGCTTGTTTCAATTTTCGTTAATTATGTTATGACAAAAAACAAGAACAACAGGCAAGAAAAGTAATCTTGGCCACACCAACGAATGTATACCCTCCTAGACCGGGGTTAATCTGCTGACATTTCAATTGGAACGCTGAATATTATTATGTTAACACTGTATTACACTTGGGTAGTTACAGTGTATCAGAAATGCTAAAATGTGCGTCCATCCTCAAATGCAGCTTAGGCTCGATTGTTTATATGACAGCGGTTGCAATATTGTGGTCCGATCTGATATCGCGAGTTCCCGAGTTAGCTTTTCAAGTGAAATAGTTCAACTTATGCAGAAAGTTGAACTTATGATCCATAGATATAATGATACTGATCAACTGTTTGTATACTTTATGGGATCCGAGACGTCTCCTTCAATGCGTTGCACATGTCACGCTAACATTATAATAACCTCAAAAAGGGTATACAAGACAAAGAGGCAGCAAGGGGAATGAGGGCGAAGAAATAGCAGCTGCCACTAGGTATGAATTGAAGCTTGCGACTTGCAAGAGGGCCACATCTTAATGAGTGAACACAGCGACACCCAAGCAGGCAAACAGGCGACTGGTTCAGATTTATGGCCATGCCACGACACACACACATACACACGCACGCACATACAGAGAGAGAAAGAGAGAGAGAGAGAGAGAGAGGGAGACCCTATCATCTAAACTAAGAAATGCCAAAAGCCGTAAAACCCAAGCGACAACTCAAGTCAAGCAGCCCACAGCTACAGATTGCAAAAAGATCCGCGTGGGCGTTGAGCGTTCTTTAGTTTAGTTTGCTTTTGCCACTAATTAGCAGCCAGTTGAATGTCGCACGTTGCAAATTGCAACGTATATATATAGATGTATGTATGTAGGTGGTACCGATCCTCATGCATTGGGTCTGAATCCCGATTTTACCTATTTAAGTGACAAGTAATGCTAATTACTGCATGTATCCCCCCCACACACACATACCCCGCACCTCCACCTCCAGCTCCACCTCCTTTCCCCATTTGGCGCAGATCGTTTGAATCACGCAATTGCAACATTGTATTGCAAGTCATTAGAGTGTGTGTGTGTGTGTGTGTTCTCGCTTCGCAACACCATTAATGTCACAATGACACTAGCTGAAAGTGCATAATTGTTATTATTGAACTAGCATTTGTTATTATTATTATTATTATTATTATTATTATTATTATTATTATTATTATTATTATTATTATTATTAGTATTATTATTATTATTATTATTATTATTATACCTATAAGGTCTATTGTGCCCCCTTCTGAGCCTACAGCTCTTTCATCAATCCCAGCTCCTGCACGAATGCTAGAATCTTTGTTGGGTTGAGGGTTTCTATATCCTTGGGCCTCATGACATGCTTCCCTAGGATGCTGCATCTTTTCCTAATTAAGGCGACGCATTCTGCTAGGATGTGCATTGAGGATTCCTCCTCGTTTCAGCATACATCGCTACTATAAATACCTAATTTGGTTAGGTGACCTCAGTCCACAGTCTCAGTGTCCTGTGAATAGACCGGTGAGTATCCTGAGCCTGTTCTTTCCCATGGATATTACTTGCTTAAATCGCTTTTGATTATAGCCACCTAAAAGACTTCTGGCTTGTCAGAGTCCTGTTGCCTCTGGCCAGCTCCGTTCTCGCCTTTGTCTTTCTTCATCCCTTACTTGCAGCCATATTGTGTACCTTCCGATGCCACAATACGGTTCAGGGCTTATTAGAATGTTAACAAACAAATATATTGTAAGTTATCAATCAAATTAGATTCATTCATTGATTTTAATCAACAATTTATTGATTTTGGCTTTCAATTTGTAATTCCATTTGAAATCAAATACCAAATGAAATAATTCGCCATCTCTCGGAATAATTGTTAGTACTATATTTAAATGTTTGGTTTTTGTAAGTCACAATATAAACAATGAACGATTTTGTGCATGTTTGTTCGATATTTGTTTAACAATATGTTTATGAATTTATTGTTTATTTTTGACATTCCACGATTGTTATTTAGTTTATTAGCCATAGACAAATAACATTGTCGAAATGTGTCAAGAATCTTGCAACATTGTGTTTTTTGAAGTTTATGCCATTTTTATTGCTTTCAACATTTGTTAATTAATGTACATATTTGTGCAAGTATGTTAAGATTTATTAGTTTTGTTGTTATGCCAATTAAATATGTATGTTTGTTTGTATGTGTATGTACATGTGTGTGTATTTAAATGAAATTTACGGCAATCGTCAAAAGTCGAGTCTTTAATATATTTTTTAATTAACGCCTTTTTCTTAGCTGCTCGTTTGATTTAATTAATTTATTATTGTATTTCTTTTACAATTTGCTTTCTTTTAGTGCCTTTGGTGCTGCAACTGAGCCAAGTGCATTAATTGGTAATTAATAATTGCTGCCAGCAAATGCAATTAAAAAGCAAAGCGCACAATTAAATGATTGAGTGCTTGTCTGCTAGTTGTTGTTGTTGTCTTTTGTGTGTGTGTGTGTGTATTTATAATTATAAATTGTATTTCCATGTTTATTTTTATTTCTACTTATCTTTTTTTTTTTTCTTCTTTGCTGGCCTCTTATTCGATTAGTTTCACTGCACGGAGACAATTCGCGCTCTCATTAATTTTTCAACGTCACTAGAGGTCGGACGTCACCTCCCCTTCCCCTTGCCCACCCCCCCCCTACCCACACCTTGTCGTGTGTGTGTGTGTGTGTGTGTCTAATTTAAATAGAATAACAAACTAATTAGTGTTGATATTTTTTGTTCAACATTTGCTCAATTCTATGTGGGCAATCACGATTCTCTATTTTTTTATTTGCTTTGTTTTTGTTATTATTATTTATATATGTATATTTTAATTGAATTGCCTTCGGCCTGTTGCGATCGCTTCGCAATTGATTTATTGTTAATAAAAATTTGCTGTTGCCTTGTTAAATGTAAATGTGCCGCGATCCAACTTGCATAAGTAATCAAAATGCTAAGCACCCAACCTAAAAGCAGCAATAAACTGCAAACACTAACAGCAACAGCAACAGCAACCAATAACAGCAACAAATAACAGCAACAAATAACAGCGCACTCTATTATAAACTACAATACTCTGTGACGAATTCGAATAAAGTCGCAAGTTCTATGCTCTTTTTTACGATAATAGTGTATGTAGTAGTATAGGTAACGTTATTTATTGGAAATGTTGTTAAGCCAACACACACACACACTGTTACGCTAATTGTGACAGAGTGAGTCATGCTCAACTCAGTTTGGGGGAATGAGCGTGAGCTGGGCAAAGCAGCCAACATAACTGTAATGCCACACTGGCACAATGTCTAATTAGCATAGGGAGAAGCGATTGAAATAACCGGACAATTTAAATGGCAGTGCGCGCAAACGCAAAACGATTGCGCACGAAAGAGTGTTATTAGAGGGAGCGAGAGCGAGCATGCACACACACACACACACACAAACACATGTTCGAATGCATCAGCGGCATGCCAATTAGCCGGCGTGCTGTCAGCGTTGGCGTCAGCAGCGAAGCCGGTGACAAGTTTCGTTCTGAACTCAAAAAAACTTACATATTTCGGTCAATTGCGTTTATTTTTAATTATTTTCTGTACGCTTTTTAAGTGCGTTGCTGCTACTGATGCTGTTGTTGTTGTTGTTTTTGTTGTTGTTGTTGCTCTGCTTTAAGTGCTTGTCCTAAAATGAATCAATTAATTTGCTTTTTTAGAAAGCGTGAAAATAATGAATAAGATCGCAGCTGACTTTTGAGTTAGATCTGGATGTATATGCATCTGCATACACTCACACACAAACGTGTGTATGTATGTAATTGATAATATTGCTCGTTGGCGACTTTTTCTGATTGATCGACTGATGTGGGCAGCAGCGTGTGTACGTGTGTATGTGTGTATGTGTGAGTGTGTGTAAATGGAAATGAATGAGTTTGAATCAGTGTGAATGAATGCTCGTTGCATTTGGCAGTCAGCCAATTACATATGTATGTGTTACATATATGTACACACATACACGGATATACATTAATACTAATCACTGCCGCCGCCTCTTGATGGATGTGTCAAACATGATTTGTGCTATTGGCAGATGTATGTACATACACATACACATGTACATCAATTTTCGGGAGTCAGGCTCTCCAAATACTCATGCAGGTGTTTTTTTTTTGTGTGTGTTTAAGCCCGAATTCGAATTTAAACCTGTTTGAGATTTAAACGGGAGATTAATATATATTGTGCAAGCATTCGCAAATATTTCCTATTCATTTTATAGTTTCTACAATCTATTTACAATAACACATTGTAATTAATATTTAATTTTTTATCTCTTTCCAGGTAAGTTTCTCGAACGTTTGTCAACACATGTAAGCTCACATATGTATATGTTAATAGACGTATATAGAAAGCTCAACAAGTGTAAAGAGTTGAGGAGTTGAAAATCGCAAGAATCAAGGCTCGCAACTTTGTTGCTTAGCGTTCGCTAAGCGTTAACTGTAGCACTTGTGACATTGCCATACGTCTCGTATCTTGTCTGGTAAGCTTTAACGGTTTATTATGCCAAAATGCTGTCATAAATTCAACGACAAGAGATAGAGAGAGAGAGAGACAATAGCAGTAGCAATAGCAATAGCAACAACGACTAAACTATATCAGCCATAATTCCAGTAGGCATTTTAATCAGTCAGCAAATAAACCTTGCGCATATTTTAAGGCTAATTAAGCCGCAAATTATGAGCCGCTTGTCAACGCGCATTTCTACAGGCTTAAAAATTGCTTCCACTTTGGGTGTTGTTTTTTTTTCTAATTTGGTTTTTTTTTTCTGGTATTACCAACTTTCAAGGGCTTACGGCTTACAATTACTTAGTACTGTTTATTGTTATTACTTTTTATTACAATTACTAATGTAACTATTCAGTTTTGCAACACATTGCAACAATTCCCATTTAAAACAAGTAAGAATGCTGTAGTCGAGTGAGCTCGACTACGACATACCCTGAACCCAGTTGATAAATACATGTATTCTAGTTTTATTGGAAAATTTCCCCTTTAAAAAGACTTACACACAAATGTGAGCAGGTCCACTCTTTATCCACTCCTATCCGATCTTGATTAGAAGATTCTGTCTTTCAAATTGTAGCATTAATCGCTATTGAAAATCGAAATGTATCGATATTCCTGAAACGGTGGCAGTTATCGATGAAATAAAGCAAACTTGATCTGCGTCTGGTATTCGAGAACCTATGTTCCAAATCTCTAGCTCTTCTAATCTCTGAGATCCGCGTGTTCATATAGACTATATATACATATACTTTATGGCAACGGAGATGCTTCCTTCTGTCTGTTACATACATTTGCACAAAACCATTATACCCTTCTACCCATTTTTAATGGGTTCAGGGTATAAAAAGAAGATCGCTTTGGCTTATAATTTGTTATACGAGTCATATGTCTAGATTGAGGTGCTTCACCTTAACATGATTCCATTGGGATTGGGTTCCCCGACACTCCCAATCAGTTTTACGCATACTACTTGAACCTTGCCACCAGTACTTAATTTCTGGGGGTGTTGTTCTTCAGATTAGATTCTCTTTTTATTTTTTGTGGCGTTTTTGATGTGTATTGATAATGCGGTGTTTTTCCTGTCTCTGTTTTTTATTGATGTGATTTTATTAGAGGAGAACTGAAATGTTATACACATTTTTGGATTGGCAAGATATCCAGGCTAAACTCTGAAATATATTATTTTGTACAATTAATAATATTTCGAAATGCGGACCACAATTTAGATATCAACAGATTAACTGATCAACAAAAGGGTATTTAATCATCGTCGTGCCTAAGACAGACTGGTTCTTATCGTTTTTATTGTTGTATGTGCATATTTGTGGGGCGTGTGAAATGTTCAAATTGTGCAGCTTAGTCACATTTAGCTGATAAGTTCAATTAAAAGTAATTAAATATCGACAACTACAACAATGACAAACACTGGCAAAAGAAAATCAGAGAGACAATCGCTGGTAGCCAACACTTTTCTCCTACTGCTCTCCACACTCCCCCCCGTCCGTTCGTCCGTCCGCTCGTCCGTCCGTTCGCCTGCTGTGGACCCAAGAGGTGGGTCCATTAAATGCAACACTGACAAAATTAATTGCCATTTTTTCGCATTTGGCAGAGCAACAAACGAAAATGTCAAGAAGACGCAGACGCAGACGAAGACGCAGACGAAGACGCAGACGAAGACGAAAGCAGCGGACAAAGAGACGTTGGCAATGAGCAAAAAACGAGCAAAAATCAAACGAAAAATTATTCGCCAAGCATTTAAACTGATGTTGTGGGCTGTGCGACGGATGGAGCGCGGGGTGCCAAGTGCTGCAGGGGGTAAGTGGAGGGGTGTGTGTGTGTGTGTGCCTAGCGTCGCTTGCATTGCAAATTAGCAATTGCTGTCAGTGCGGCGGCAAAGCTGCTGCCAACAACTGAGCGGAAGTCGCCGCAAATTTGTGAAGGAAATGAGTTTGGCCCGACGCTGGAACTTGCAACCAATTTGAATTGAATCCATTTTCCAAACACCAAACCCCCCGCCACCTTCCCCCTGCGCCCTGCCTACACATTCCTCCACACTCTCTCTCTCTCTCTCGCTCGCTGGCTGGCTATTGGATTTGGATTCAATTGGTTTTTACAATTTGTCAATAAGCCGCAACGAGTGAGAACAGCTGTGCAGCATTGCATGCAACTTAACCAGAGAAGCGCATCACCTAATCTTTGCATACTCTACCACATCCCAATTGGCAGTAGCTCAGTTGTCGATCGAGTTAAATGGATATCAATTAGCCGAATATTAACTATGGCAAATTTCACCTTTCCTGTTAATTGAACGAGTCTTTCGATGGTCTGATAAAGGTTTTCCTTTTTTTCGACGGAAATAAACTTATCTTAAATGATCCTTGCGGAGGTCTTGAATTAATAAAAGTCCAACATGAATTAGGAAATGGTTGGTCAAAATGCATGAAATACGTGTGTAAAAAGTAAGACTCAAAAATATGCAGAATCATTATCCATAAATAGTAGGCAACATTGGTTGCACCCTTTCCCCATTCCAATCATCTTGGCGTGTGTGCCCCTTTTGCAGTGTTGGCAACGCTCTTTGCGTCGCTTACCATTTGCATAACACATTAGAGCAACTATGTAACTATGCATGCATGTGTGTGTGTGTGTGTGTGTGTGTGTGTGTGCTACTGTGCTACTGCAAAGTTGGTTTGCGTTTCTGGATGTGGTTCTTCTGCTTTGCTGCTGCTTGTTAGTAAAAATACTAATGGACAACATGTTGCACGCTTGAAAGCGTTGCATGTTTTTGTTGTTGTCAACTGTATACTATCTATTGTTGTAAAAACAATAACAACAGCAACAGCAGCAGCAGCAGCAGCTCACATAAAAACATTATGTCTGAATCATGTTACAAAACAATTTAGCAAACAAACTGTCAAAAACATGACAACTTAAAGCGTTGCCTGAGACTCAGACGCAGACGTCGACAGCAGCAGCAGCAGCAGCAGCAACAGTAGCAGCGGCAGCGATTGTTGTTGTTGTTGTTGTTGCTGTTGATGTTGACGTTGATGAGTCGAGCACATTGTAAATGACATTTGAGAGTGCAACAGAGTGTAGAGTGATGTGTGGAGAGCAGTGGAGAGTGGGAGAGATGTGCCCAGTTGGGTTGAGCTTTTGTGCCCCTATTGCCTGCCTGACTGCCAGTCTGCCAGCCTGACAAATTATATTTGTTAATTCCACTTTTGGTAGTCACACATGCACAGATTGCAGCCAGCTACCTCTCCTCTCCCTGTCTCACTCTCTCGTGCTGTGCACCCCCGTTGTGTGTGGTGGTCTCACATGCAAATGATTTGCGTAATTAAATCAAAGCGCAACCCTTGACGAATTACGAATTATATTGTGGGTGATGATGGTGGTGGTGCTATTGCTGATGGATGGTGGGGTTGATATTGACTTGAGCTCCACAACATTTTCACACACACACACACACACACACACATATAATACACATATGGAAAAAGCGTTCGTTTTGGCCATAAATTTGAAGCTAAGCCATATAATTTTTGTAATGCCATTTACAATGGACGCTAAGCTGGCAAACGCCCCAAGATCAAGCGTATCGCAGTTGCGACTTTGCCTGCAATTAAGTGCAGCAAGCAGCCTGGCAACCCTTTTGCCAGCACGCAATGCCGTTAAACACGCACACGCACACACACGCACACATACATTTACATGTATGTGTGTTTGTTTACACACTCATACAATATGTATGTATGTACATAACTGCACATGATAATGTCATAAAATTAAATGGTCACACTTATTGTTGCCGTTGTCGCTGCTTTAATTAGAGTTTTTCCAGCCGATGTCGGCAGCAAAGAAAATTTCCTTTCCTTATTCCATGACTGGGCTGCCTGACTGGCTGGCAGCTATAAATATTATAATTATCAAAAAGTGCAGCCAGCAACGTCGTCCACATCCACCGTCGACAAGTAATCGTAATTGAGTTAATTAACACGCCACAAAACGCGCCAGGCGACTACCATGGAACGGAATATACAACTATGTTTAAATACACATACATACATAAACCAGAGAGAGCGGAGCGAGAGAGAGAGAGAGCAGGCAGCGCAGCAGGCATTTAATTGCCTGTACAAAATAGTAACACAGCAGAAAAAGTCATGTTAGAAGCGAGGACTCAACATGCAATTGTTCTTCTTCTTGCTATTGTTGTCACTCAAGCCTCGAGGATCGAGCTTTCAACCTGCTCACATTTGGGCAATTTAACAGTGAGTGAGATTTACATAGATAAGTGCATAGAGGAGCGCATGTTAAAATTAACATTTCGTGCTTGATGAACGAACAGCAGAACAACAGAAAAATGCCCAAAGCTTTGCAATATATCTATGTGTACATACGACATTAGCAACAATTAAGCGATCGCATCAGCAACCAGGCCAAAACTTGCCAAGCAATTTTACTGATGACAAGGCTGCTAAACTGATGACTACCACTTGCCCAGCCTAAAACAACAATAACAAGCGAGACGACGACGACGACGACGAGATCATTAAAAGTCCAAAAGTAAAACAATTATGGAACTCATTGAAGCCAATTATTAATAAAAACAGCAGCAGCAGCAGCAGCATCAGCATCAGCAGCGACGAGGCGCAACAAGTGGCAAGTGGCCAACAGTAGCAGCAACAACAAACAACGGCAAAAACTGAAAGGCAACTGCAGCAAGAGCGGCCTTCGTCTTCTTCCGAGTGTGTGGCACAGTAGCAAAAGCACAACAAGAGACATGTGGCAAAAAGGGCAGTAACAAAAGCATTGTTAATGAAGCTGCAAGGAATGCAGACAAAGCGAACGAAGAACGTGGAGAACAACGACAAAGAGGAGGAACTGGGCGTGGAGAGCGCACAACTTCACACATAAATGGGAGCAACATGTTGCCAATGATGCTGCTGCTGCTGATGATGATGATGAAGATGATGATGTTGATGATGATGGTGCTGATGCTGATGCTCGCTACTGGTAATATTGCTGATATTGCTGGCAAATGCAGCGAGGGTGGCAACGCACGTTCCTAAAAACAATTAACATTCAAATAAATTGATCAGCAATTAATTGTGCAAGCTTTAAGAAATATCACTAGAAATTTACAATGTTTTTTTTTCGGCAAATTCCAAAAAAAAAACTTTTAGTATTTCTGCAATATGAAAAAGATGTTTTTGTATTACTTTTGATATTGAGAATTTAACCTACGGTCAAAAGTGTACCTAACCTTAACTCTTGTGGTGCATCTCGCATATGCAACATGCTGTGCCACAGTCGTAGTCGTCGTCGTCGCGTCGTTGATGTCGCTGCGACAATTAAGTTTGTAAACTGCACATAAATGGCAGGGAAGATGTCGCCAGGCAAGCAACTTACGAGTATCATGGCCATGAGATGCTGCTTAATAATGTCATAAAAATTAGAACGGCGTATTAATTGGCAGGCCAGCAACAACAGAGAGAAGAGCACAGAGAGCAACTGCAACTGGCAACTGGCAACTGCAACTGGCAACTGCAATTGGAACTGCGTGTGGGAGCGCAACATGTTGCCTAGTTATTATTTTGTTGCTGATGTTGTTTGTATTGTTACTGTTACTGTTGCTGCTGCTGCTGCCGTTGTTTTTTTGCTTTGCTGTTTTGTTGTTGCGCTGCAATTTCGCGCAAATAAAATAAATTGGCAGCCAATTAAGTGAACGTCGCTCAGTCACAGCATATCAGAACAAAAGCATAAAGGCAGCAAATTAAGTGGCTAGCGCAGGCAGCGAGCAGCAAGCAGCGAGCAAACGAAAAGAGTACGGAAAAAATACGTATATAAGCCAAAAGAAGAAATGTATGCAATACCAGCCACAAGGTGGCAGACGCTGCAGATAGCGGAAGCTGACCAACCGCGAAAGGCAAATAAAGAAAAAGAAATTTAATTAAATTTGAGTGCAATAGAGAGAGAGAGAGAGAGAGAGAGAGAGGGCGAACTGCAAAGCTTAGATTAATAAATGTGACACGCATGTTAACAGCAGCAGCAATGACAATAACAGTAGCAGCTAAATCCAGCTGCTGCGTCAGTCAGTTACTCAGTCAGTCAATTCGTCAGCGTTCGTTCAGTTAGTGAGCCAATTACACGACAAAATCTTATATGATCGTGCAAATTGTATTTTTATTGCCAATTATTTATTTATTTCGTGCAGCGGACGACGCAGCCGACAGCTAAAATGTTATGAGAGGCGCGTCACGTCGCGTCCGTTGGGAGCAGCACATCGCGCTAACATACGCTGTAAAAGTATGCAGTCTGCTAACCAAATACAAATGTATATATACACATATTTGTAACAGTGTATGTACGCAGTCGATTATGCTCGATTCTTTGAAAGCGTGTCAGCCTCCCTCTTTCTCTCTTCCGCTCTCTGTTTCGTTCTTTCTCCCACGGCATTTGCGTACAGCTGTTATTGTTGTTGTTGTCATTTTAAAATTCAGAAATGTTATTGAATTAATTGTCATTTTGTTGTTTGCCGTTGCTGGCGTTTTGTTGATTGTTTAGCAATCTTTGTATTTATCTATGTAGATATGTATGTACAAATATGCTTACATAGTAAAATACGTATACACATATATATGTTTTTGTTTTTTTTTTTTTTTTTTTGCATCAGAGCCCCCGACGTTCATTCATTAATTATCAGCAAAACAATCTATAAGCATATATATTTTGTAAAAATAAAATTGTTGAGCAATCCGCATTGCACAGTTTTGCTTAGATCTTTATTAAGCTGTTGAAATGGTGTGTTGTCGTCAATACGTTAATAACTTATGTATTTGCATTCAAATTATTGTCATCGCCTCCACCCCCCCCCCCCCCCCCACGCTGGCATAAAAACTAATTAAATACAACGGTTAACAGCGCATGCTGCTTGTTAATTGGCTTTGTTGTTAAATGTTAATGTTGATGTTAAGCAATCGCCACTGTTCACTTTTAGCTATTGTTTTTATGGTTTTTTATTTTTAATGGTTCAATAAATAAGAGAAATAGGAAAAAGATGCGATAAATGTTGATCGCAAATTTTGTTAAATGAAATTTATAAATCGACGGGGCCAAGCACAACACGCATACGATGATTTTCAATAAAAATTAAACGCAGATAGGACAGTAAATAATAAAAATTGCCTCAAACAATGTGCGGCGTAAATAACAGTCGCTTGCACTTGAGTAATTTCGCATAAAACATAACCGAGTAGAAAGGATATTAATAAACCGACATAAACCTCGCACACACATACGCATACGAATACGCTTACATTTGTGTGCACATGGACAAGAGGCTGCCATTGCCAGTTGTTTGTTGTTGCTGCTGTTGCTGTTGTTGCTATTACTGTTGCTGTTGCAGCGCCATCAAGTAAATCAGTGTCCAATGTGTAAATAATTTCCATTTGAATGAGCAATTGTGCATTTTTCATACACACACACACACACACATGCATACATATAGATATGCATATGCATTGGCTGCTGTTGTGCTTTTCATTTGCAGACGGGATGCGTCGACGTTTAAAATCTCATGAAATTTTATTAAAATGAAGTAAATATGGTGTAAACGTGCTGATAAAACGGTTCGTGCTCAGCTATGTAGAAGAAATGAATGGGCGGCAGTAGCAGCAGCACACGAACGTCGCGGCGTCGGTTGTGACGACAGTTACCGCCCTCCTATGAGAGAGGCAGAGAGAGAGAGAGAGAGAGAGAGAGCAGCATAGGTGCCGGTGCAAAATTTTAAGCGCAGCTTTTATCTGTTAAAAGAGCGCAGTATGACAAACTGCCGATGAAGAGTAAACGATGTATATGTGTGTGCGCAATTATTGATTATGGCAATTATTGATCAATGCGGTCAGTGACTATACTAGCCAATTAGTGGTTAAGGCAGGCATATACTTATATATCCATATATATAAATATATGCTTCATTATTATACCATGCAACTATTGATTACCAAGTTGTGCTCTTGTTAGGTATCACATACAATGTAATTTTTTCTCTTTCTTTCTGCCTTTATGCTGCCCGTATGCAGGCAGCGCATGCAAAAGTCGCCGCTGAGATGCGTTTTTGAGGCGGTGCAGCATAAAATCGCTTATGTAAATAGTCCCGCAAATATGGTCGTATGTGTGTGTGTGCGTGTGTGTGTATGCAGATGTACGTGCTTGTGGGCCATGCGTGTGTTTGCGTAAATTGCAGTGCAGCTGTGTGTGCAGTTGCCGTCCATGTTGGAAACGATTGCTCTGTTATTAATGATGTCGCAGCATGTCGAGAGTGAAAGAGACAGAAGCACATTGTCCTTTGTCTTTGCGGCTGCTGTTGCTGTTGCTGCTGCTAATGTTATTGTTGTTGTTGTTGTTAATTGTGAGAATGATGCCAGGCAGTTAACCGTTATTTAATGTGCGCTTGACTACAAGGGCCCCGAACTGACAATGTGTATGCAATTTTCATGCATCTCGACAAATGTAATTAACTGTAATGAGTAGCGTTTGTGTGCGGCCAGTGTATCAATATTACATACAAATATATGCACATATATTTGCATATGTGTGTGTGCGTGTGTGTGTTGGTGTGTGTGCCTGTACACTTATTTGGTCAAGTGAACATTGCTTTTGTCGGTTGTTGTTTTGTTGGCCAGTGTCGTTTTATCTGGGCTCGTCTTCAAACAAGCAAATTAAAATCATTATTATCATCATCATCAATGTTGGAGCATGCAACACAGCAGATACATGCATAAGTGTTGGCCAAACAACAATTGACACAAATACAACAGCTAACAATTTCAACAACAACAACAACAACAACAACTACAACAATGGCGAGTGCAAAAGAAAAGAAAACAAACTGCAATCAGTTTGCCTCTTCTTCTGCTTCTATCTATCTACCTGTTCGCTACCTGTTAATCGTGCTCACTCTCACCCGCTCAAGCAACGCGCCCTGTTTGTTTTAATTAGCTAACAGGAAAGCACAAGAATAAGCTAGTCTGTACTTTGTGTCTTACACTGAGCGAAATTTACAAATTAAAGTTAAAAACAAATAAATTTAATCCTCTCACAAGAAAAACAAGTTTTTAAGCTATTAGTTTATTCGAAATCGTTTAGTGCCTAGTGCAGCGTAATTAAATGTGTGCATGATTTCTTACAGTGTACATAAGCCATTGATAAGCGATGCCCAGACGTTTATCAAGCCTTTGTCATGCCATTAACAATAATCGTATAGATAGACTGAATTTTGCTTTTACCTTATTTATGTATTTGTCACTGTTATTGTTATTGTTATTATTATTGTTATTGTTTAGCTTTTGCGTACGATGTTGCCATGCCGGGTCAGTTGACAGTTTCAATTAGGATTTAACACCAGCTAGCCAGCTAGATACCCATGGCTCATAACTGCAGTTGGCCATCTCCATTTGGGGCTCGGGGCGCTGTTAGCTCTCAAGTGGCTGGCAATTACGTTCAATTAACTTGGCCAACTTGGTAACGGATGCGAAGTTGCAGTTGGCAGTTGGCAGTTGGCAATTGGCCAAATGCGTTCGCTATCTGTAATTAAATGATGCTGCTTGGCCTGGCTAACTGCCGGCATGCCACCTAATCATAAGTGATACCAAAAGGAAACGCATTTCAAGGCACACACCTGCAGCTGCTAACTGTGAGCTCTTCGAGCCACTTAATTACGTTGATTCTTAGACGATTGCTTGCAATGGCAGTGGAAATGCCAATGCCCAAGCTGCAGTTGCATTCGCTTTTCTTTTCTCTCTCTCTCTCTCTCTCTCTGTCTTTCTCGCTCTTATTTATTTACTTGTTTTTTTTTTAGCTTGCAACGTCAGCTTAATTAATTGTGCGTCCGGCCGCACGTCCGGATTTTACTTGGTCTCCCTCTCCCTCTCTCTTTCTCTTTCTGCCTGTCTGTGTTTTTTTTTCTTCTGATTTTGGCTAATGCGAGTGCAACTGGTTTTTGTGGCAGTGATCAGCGATCGGCGATCAGCGTTCGATTGATGCGATCGTTTGCAATTTCTATTTGAGCGTAAATTGCTAATTTTGTGGAAAACACATTAATTAGCGCAACATAAGTGCGCCAAGTTGCAATCGAGTTGAAATGCCGCTTAAGCTGGCCGTCCCCGACATCATCATCGTCGGCATCATTATGATTGTCTGCAATTTGGTGAATGCACCATTTAATCAACTTGTGCAAATTCAAGTGAGTTAAACGCATTCACATAAACACATCTACTTCGATAGAGCTAATTAATGACTACAGGTCTGTCCAGCTTAATAGCGATACAAAAAAAAACTTAAATTAAGTCATTAAGAATAAACTTAAACATTTAGTGACTAATGGTGTGCCTAGTAAATATACTAGACACAAAAAAATTTGAAAAAATAAGAAAATATTAAATTTTACTTAATGTTCAATTTTAATTAAATTTTATTTACATGGAATTATTTTAATTCATTCTTTGTTAGAAGTTGAAAGCTGTTTTAAAATATTTGTAATTAAACTCTTGTTCATTTATTAATAATTATTTTAATTTATTTGAATTCTTTCCAATTGCAAAATGGGCCAAATTGAAAAGTTTCTAAATTTTTGGCGTTCATTGTATTTAGTATGGATAAGCACAAAGTAAACGAACGTTTTGTTAACTAAGCTTGACTCGCATGCTCACTTCAATACACACACACACACACACACAGATACATACATGCTCTCTGTGGATGTGGATGGTTTCACCTAATTAACGCCGCTTGAAGTCCACTGCACTCGGCATTGTGAAGCAATTAAGATCCGCTTGGAGTTGGCAGCGCCCAGCGTTTGCTCAAGCATTTGAACTTTTTGTCGTTGAGCGGATGACAATGACTACGTGAACTACAAACTACATAGTCAGCGTCAGCATCAGCGTCAGCGTCGCAGTCGATGCTAGCGTCCTTCTTCAGTCGCCAGCTGCGTCTGCGCCTGCGATGCTTAGTCCATAAAAGCGCAATTTGTCGTAATTGTTTAAGCAGAAAGAAATAACATCAAATGACAGACTACAACACAATACATAAAACAACTTAATAAAAATTCCATTGCCGTGTTGTACATCGGTTCAGTCTCATGGAAGGGGCGGGGGCGGGGGCGGGGGCTGGGGTGGTAGCGGCCGCAGCTGAGTGAAAGAGAGCGGGCAAATAATAACAATGGGAATTGTCGCACAAATCAAAACGTTTTGGCGCAATGTGTCGCTGACACAGCGATGGAGCGAAAGGGGGACTTGGTTGGGGGTTGGGTGGTGTCAAGCATAAATCTCACTTAGAATCGCAGAAAGCAGAAAAGAAAAATCTGTACAAATAGATTAACAATAACAAGAGCAACAGTAACAGCAACAGCAACAGCAAACAAATGACTAGCCCCATACACACATACATATGTTGCCACAATAATAAACACCGTATCAGCAACAACAACAACAACCACAACAACAGCAGCAAAGCGCATAAATCAAACAAGCAGTTCGACTGGGGGCCGCTATCAATTCCGACTGCATATGGCAGCATTTGTGCTTCGTTGTTTTTTTTTATTTCTCCATTTTTTATTGTTAATGTTGTTGTTGTTGTTGTTAGTTATTGAGATTGAGTGAAATAACAACAACGTTGAACTTTCGATGGCACTAGAACAGGCGTAAACACCAACACGACACTTACACAACTCGCACACACACACACACGACTCCACTCATGAGCACTATTTGAACAGACTATGTTAACCATACAGGCGACAAAACTGTCGCTAAGTATTTTTTGCCATCAATGCAGTTTTATATATGTGTCTAACTAAATGTAAAAATAATTATTGAGAAGCAGTTTTTTAATGCAATATTTTAATGTGAGTTTACATCCGTTTCAATTATTAAATACATATGTGACAGCGAAAACGAATTCATCCATTTTGTCGCCTCTTTAAAATGCATGGAAAATCGGTGACTGGCAACCCAAACATAAATATAAAAAAAAAATAAAAACAAAGAACGGGAGTTTAGTTGAAACTGCTGCGAGTGACATTGGAAATTGTCAAGGGTCAAAAAAGCGACAGAGTCAGTGGGAGAGAAAGAGATGACTATAGTCGCACTCTCCTTTATATGGTCGTATGTGTGTGTGTGTGTGTGTGTGTGTGCATTTGATTTTGATTGGTATTTATGGCAGTTCTAGTACATTGAAAATACAAATATTGGCAAATTGTTGTTGTTATTGTTGTTGGAGCAGCACATGCTGCTGACAGGAGGAAGCCAATGCTAAAGGGCAGCACACTGAACACTTTGTCTCTCCATAGTTAATTCAACAACAACAACATCGAGGACATTCAGAACTGTTTAAATTGTAAACGTTGCTATTTAATTGTTCGTTCAGCTACTTAATAGCCTGTTTTGTGTCGCACAACTTTGCTGGAACACAAACAAAAGCTATACAAAATATGCAAAAATACCAAATGTACGAGTAGAAAAACATAAAACATAAAACATAAAACATGGACCACGGCAATCGCAGCCGTGACGTGACGCAACGTTGTGGCGAGGAGTGTGGGGAGTTGGCTTATTCCTTGTCGCATAACATGTTTGGCGTTACGTTGTGAAGACCAACTCGCCTCTCTCTCTCTTCGAGCGGATTCCGATCCCTACACTCGTACCTCCATTGCGACTCCTTTTCGTGCTTGGCTTTGCATAGCTTTGGTGACCATTCTCTCCTTCCCGCACTCTCCACTCTCCTCCTCCCGCCATTTGCCATTCACCACTCTTCCTCTTAAACTGTCCCGTGCCCTTTTTATGTCCGTGTTAAGACTTCGTTTGCATTTTTATGGCATAAAAATTAAAAATGAATTTTGATTGTTTTGTTTGCTTGCTGTTTTTTTTTTTTTTTTTGGTGTGGTGTTGTTGTTTTCTGGCCGACGTCTTGCTGTACTGTTTCTTTGTACCTTGTTATATATATTTTTGTGGCATTGTTTTAGTTTTTCATATTGCGCACTTGACTTTTTTTCGCCTCTTTTGTTGCTCGTAATTTGGTTTTGTTTTAATATTGTTTTGTATTGAGTCTCTTTTGTTTTGCATAAGTTTGTTGTACGTATTTTTTAATTTGTGTTCGGAAGCCTTGCATGGCCAAAGGACATTGAAATTGGACTTTGTTAGGTGTTTTTTAATAGTACGCCTGAGGGCAATGTGACCTTAAAGCAATATTTAAACGTATATTGCATTAAGAATTGTTATGCATAAATATTGGCTAATTTGCTGTGTGTAGTACATATGTATAAGATAAGTACACATATACACATACATACGAACACACCTGGACACTAACACAGGTGTGTGGACATGTCCAAAATTCAATATAATCATTGAATTTCAAAAGTCTCTGCCTAAAGATATCGTACAGTCAATATGTTCAGCAAATTTCATTGTTAATATATATATATATGTATCAAATAATAATAATAAAAAACAATATTTAGTGCAAGGTAAAGTTAATAAGAAACTTTAAGAAAACTGGGAAAAAGTTCGCATTGGTTCATAAAGACTGGTACGAATCAGAGTATGACACGGATTCAATCAGATTAATTAGTTAAGGTTAAAGTTAGTGACCAAAATTCCATATTAAATGAACTAAAAAACCAACCATACATGGTGCTTGCCACCGAGTTGTTGTCTCCACACCTATTTTACTGTCCAGATGTGTAAATGCGTCTGCCCTGTAAAGTAGGCAATACAAATTTCAAACGCTCAGCTTCCAAAAGGACAACGTTCAAAATAGTTGTTATCTGTGACTTTTTGAGGTGCAACCGCCTCTCTCATAAAGTCGACTCGACAGAAAAAATCAAATTGTTCATTTCGCCACTCTACTTTCAATTGAGAATGTGCTTTTCAAATTTCTCGCTTAAATTAATTAACGTTGCTTATTAACTGCAAGTGGCGCAATTCTGTGATACGTTAATATATATATATGCTTTTGCAAATATTACGTTTATGGCCACAAATATGCACATTTCAATATTAATATTTTTTTTTTGTCACTCACATGATTATTTTCCATAATTTTGCCATAAATTTTCTCTTCGCTCGTTGCGTGCACAAATTTAATTTATGTGATTTTTGTTTGCGCCAATGCAAATTGACGCAACGCAAGCCGCCAACCAGCCCAGACAGACAGACAGGTGTGGGGGAGGCGGGTGCCTGGTGGCAGTTTGGCAGCACAGCAGTGAGCAGTGGACAGGGGGCGGGGTCTCTGCACGCTCAGCACGTTTATTCGCACTTAATTCGCACTTTTTGACACCTTTCGCTGTCGGTCAGCTGCACGACGCAACGCAAACCCAAAAGCCCAAAAACCAAAATAAACAGAAATGCGTTGCCCTTAAAAGCCAACAACACCTCACCGCCCCCACCCTCCTCGGCCCCTACTAACTGCCCCCAATCCATATGCAGGCTGTCAGCAACATAATGTGCAATGGCAAAAAGCGAACGGCTCGAAAAATTATGCAAAATAAATTAATTACCAATTAAGGGTGAGCCACGCCGCCCTTTAAGGGGGTGAACGGTGGGTGGGGTGGGATTGGGTGCGGGGGGAAGGGCGGACTGGTTAGTCTGCAGCGACAGTAGTCCCTTCAAAAACGCAGTCAAAAGTTGGGGCTCCCGATTTGCAGCTGTTGCAGGCATATGCAGAATTTTCTCTCGGATTTTCAAGGGGTTGTTGTTGCCCAAAAAAGGGGGTTGCTGTGTGTATGATTGTGTGTGTGTGTGTGTGTGTGTGTGTGTGGCAAACAAGGGGCTGCCGTAACGCGTTTGTCACATGAGTCTCGGCCACTAATTAGTGTCATTAAATGCGCTCCACATGCTCGACATGCGACAGCATTTGCAATACTTCAACAATCCCCTTACCCCCAACACCCCCATCGACTACTTTTGTAGAGCGCATGCATAAAACATGACACAAAATTGCAGCAGTCCACTTTTGTCGCAAATAAAAAAACCATAAACATAACTGACCGCAAAATCAACTCGGAAAATTTATGAAAAACTGCTCATGGGACAGTGCTAGTGGGATGAAGGTGTATGGTGGGGGGGAGGTGTGTGTATAAAACTAGCGAGAGTTTCTTATAACCGAAGTAACTTCCGTTAACTTGCGTGCAATCCTGTAATTTACCCCACCACTTACACGCTTCGCTCGACGAGTCTACGCGACCGCAATTGGGGTGAAAAAGGGTTTAAGTTCCCATACATACATATGTGTATGTCTATGTGCATCTGTGTGTGTGTGTGTGTATGTATAATTATGGAGTCGCAACCAAAAACGAAAAGAAACACCCCCTCGACCCCCTTTGGGCCGGTCAGGGGCTGGACGGCCTTCGCTTAGCAAACTAAACTGTGAAAAAGCCCGCGGGAAATGTGACCAAAAAAATAAATAAGTATAGAAGAGTAAAGGGGTTCTAAGTCTATGTGTATTACTGCTGTAAATTTGAATATTGATTGGGTTTAATGAGCGCTCTGGTCGCGCAATTAGTATGCCCCCCCCCCCCCACCCCCCAACTCCCTTCTCCAGTTGAGCACCCTAGCTTAGTTGGCCCGGTCAGGTATCGGTTGCGTTTCCGTTTGCCTCACTTCGCTGGCGACACAGGCGACAAGGCTCGGAAACGGAAACCTGCTGGGCAACCAGTGTTGACCAAGTAAAAAAAAGGGGGTGTGGTTGAGGGTTTGAGCACATTCACTGTAACTCGACTAAATGGAGATACTTAATGAAAGACTGCAATCAGCAGCACCGTAAATATATTTGGTTTTAGTTCGTTAAGGGTGCCATTAGAGCATATTTGATATGGCGGAGGAGTAGTTATTTAAATGGCGTGAATAGCTTATTGAAATACAGTTGAAGTTTACAAATTATTGATTACCCTAATTACATACACCTCGGAAATCCATTGATATTGTAGGTATTTTAATAAAGTTGTAAAGAACATCGATGACGACTTCAAATCGAAGAACTCACTCAAATCAGCAGTTGCGTCTTGAGAATGGAGGTCACCAAATAGTTTAAGTACTACTCAATTCAAATCGAGACGATTGAGAGAATCGAGAGAATTGGAACGGAATACGACGCAAATGATGTTGGATGTGTTTTAGAGGGCTTCGATTTTTATTTATACCCTAGCCGACGGATTACAAATTTGTTATTGAAGTTTGAAAGGCATTCAAGGAGACTTTTCCTGTCTGTCTGTCTGTTCGTCCCTCATTTTTTAAAGCGATTTATGTGTATATCACATATGTCAGATTCGGCCGGATCGGAACACTATATCATATGACAACCATAGAAAGCAAGTACAAGCAATTTGTTTTTGTTTACTATATGCATTTTATGCATGCTCTTTATATATCATATAGCCGCCATTGGATCAAATATGTCGGCTTTTTAATTTATAGTGAGTTTTAGATGTCAACTGATGGACTCATGTGTACAAAGTTATCATTATTTGGAAAGTAAGCTATAATAAGTATTCCAATTAAGATCCCTAAAGGCAAATAATCGAAATGGTTTTTGTACGGATTCTATTCTTTACTGATGAACCTTGTAATTGGGTGACCATATACAAGATCCATATTCCAGAATAGGACGCACAAGTGATATATAAAGAGTTTTAGTAATGTAGGGATCGTGAGTGCTTAATAAAAATCAGGACTGCAAAGGCTCGATAAACAGAGGAAGAAATATGCTTGTCAAACTTAAGCTTGGGATCTAAAAGTATTCCCAAATCATTAACACATTCATGAAGAAAATATTTATTTAAATAAGATATAAACTTGCATTTATTACAATTGAGATTTAGAAAATGTAGACGACACCAGGCTTCAAAACTATAGTCAGCCTGAAGCCTCTGTCCAGGAAACGAGACGACAGACACAGTTTTACATCATCCGAGAATGACTTCTAACGGACGGAAGATCATTTATAATTAAAGTGAATAACAAAGGGCCAAAATGGAGAAACCACTGAGAATCAAATTGAGAACTAAATGAAATGAGAATAAATTCGATTTGAAAACCAAATACAATTTAAAATGAAATGTTTGGGGATGATAAAAAAAAGTACACAAAATCTTAAGTGGAATTGAATGAAATCAAATGGAATGGAAATTAAACAAAATGAAAATGTGATTGGAGCAAGAACAAATCACGAGTTAAATCGTTGGGCAAATCTGCACAAAATTCCTCCATGCACAATTACAATCCAATATTGACGATGTTGGGGCGGGCCGGTGTGTAGGGGGAATGGTGCATAGGGGGGTGGCGGCGGATGCGGGGTGCGGCTTTGAATGTAATGCATAAATTAATTGATCGGCCACGCACAACACAAAACTATGAATGGTCAATGAATGCTCTGCTGTCTCCGATAAAATTGGGCACCCCCAAGCACAAACCGCAACCCCCCCTAACCCCAAACGTCAATCCCACAACCCACCACACCCTCGCCCATAAGCTTTGGGGCCATTGAATTCCATTTGGCGATTCAATTTAGTCTAAACTAAAATAACAGTGCAGTTTGCCATTGCTGGGGAAGTGCGAGTGTGTGTGTGTATGTGTGTGTGTATAGAGCTAACTTGGTCAGTATCATTGTATCATTGGCTTTGGGGTAAAAGCGGGCGTTAAATTTACATAAATTGATTTGATTGAATTGTTATGAGTGAGTTGCCCGATGCTTGGAAGAGCACTTGATGAGTTTTTGACACTGGCCACACACACACACACACACACACACACACACACACACACACACACACACACACAGAGAGAGGCACACACACTGCCACTCAATGTCTAATTAAAGTCATTGCCAGCAGCTGCAACAGCAGACCATGCAACAGTCGCAGACTCAACCATAGTCATTTCTCTTGTTCCCTCGCTCCCTCCCTCTCTCTCTCTCGCTCTCCCCCTCTCTTGCTCTCTCTCTCTCTGTGTGTGCCCCAAGGCCGGGTCACAGTTGGCGCTACATGGAAACAAACAGCAGAAACAAACAACATCCACGATGGTGGCTTAATGCATTTGGCCATAGACGACGACGACGACAATTGACGCTGGGACCAGACAGCGTTACATATGAAGCATGCAACCAAAGTGGCAAGGCTGGTGGGGTTATGGGGCGTGGTTGGGCATTGCATATTTTTAGGGTTTCGCCCGGCAACTGAAATTGGCAACAAACTAAGTATTTAGCGCTTTGGTTTTGCCTGATTCGAGGCGGGCCATTCCATGCCACATGCCACAGGCCACCAACTAGAGATGGTCATTGGTTTAAAAGCAAAAATCGGACATCAAACCAGGTTTAAACCATACAAAAATTTGATTTTAATTGAAGATTGAAATTATTTGTATTCGTTAATCGATGACAAATATTTGGCTTGCTGAGTGTATTTAGATCGTGTCACGAAGAAAGCACGACACGCCCACAACTCTTGTTGTTCGTTTCGTTTCGTTTCATTCTATGTTTTTCTGTTGCCAGTTTGTCATAAATCTCTTAATTTAAAATTGTTGGTGGATTTTTCTGCGCTATGCTTGCATTGATTTGTTTGCTTGCTGTTGTTATGGTTGTGGTTGTTGTTGTTGTTGTTGTTGCTGCTGCTGCTGCTGCTGCTGCTGCTGACCATTGACAGAGGCCTTGGCCATGCTTTGTTATCGTTATCGAGCCCCTGCAGTCAGCAATTTGCAGCGACAAATAAAGCAAAACTGACATCAATTGAATGACAGTTATAGCAATTGCGTTTCGCTGGAAACTAACCTACAAAAAAAAAAAAAAAAATATAAATAAAAGATATTTAACAGGAATGTGGTCATAAGTTGTTGTACAATTTGTGAAAACAGTTCGAAATTACCATCAGAATTCAGATTTATTTGTCAAAAAAAAAAATTCAAAAATATATTAAAGAGTATGACGAAATGGACATTTGCCTCCTGTGAGGTTTGAACTCACGACCCCTGGTTTACGAGACCAGTGCTCTACCACTGAGCTAAAGAGGCAATTTGCCAACTCATCAATAGTTAGCTCAGTTATAACAAGGACCGACGCCCCCGCACCAAATATGAACAAACAGCAACAAAAAGAATCGTCGTAAACAGCGATCGAAGCTCGTGTTTTGCTAAAAATAGCACGTAACGAAAGTGTTGCTGAGACGACACGTCGGCAGCTTGATCGTGCAAAGGTCAATGCATTGGTGGCAACGGCTCGTTGGTCTAGTGGTATGATTCTCGCTTCGGGTGCGAGAGGTCCCGGGTTCAACTCCCGGACGAGCCCTACTTTTTTTTGCTTTAGTGATCTGCCCAACATTTTCCTTTTTCCTATTATCTAAAATTTGGTTTGACGACTTTTCAAGCACTTTGTCGAATATGCGCGTACAACGGTTTCGCTTAATATTTTCCACAAGAAAATCAATGTGAATATATGTTGCGCACAAGAGTATGCTATATTAAAAATATAAAATTTAATGCCAAACGCCGCCGTGTCTGAATAGGATTATACAGCACTGTTACCACGCTAACTGCAGCTAAATGCCGTTATGTTCACTCTGAAACGTATATCAAGATTGGCGCGTCTCTTTTGTGTTTTGCTGAAAATTGTTAGACATGTTTCACTATATTAATTTTGGATTTGGATATGACAGCGCGAACGATGCTCTGGACTTGAGCGCCGCTAACTCCTTTATGGTGCCCCTAGTCCCGGATTGCGGGCTTGCGTACGGCAATAATGAAGACAATGGCGTTCGTAAGCGCGTCATTGTGCCTCTAATACCGCCACCGTTCGATCATATCGAAAGCAGCACCAACAACAACGACAACGACAACCACATAAGCAACAACAAGAACAACAACGTCATCAACAGCTTCAACAACACCAAACCGAAACCGCCATCGATCTATGACATCTGCTTTGCCTCGATTGCTACTCCCAATGTACACAAACACACACACACACACGCAAACTTTACGAAATCTGATTTAAACTAAAGTAAACATAACTAATCTCTCTCTTTCTCGATATCTTTCGGTCGGTAGATGATGACTATGGATATAACCAAATCTGAACCCGGACTTGTCGGGCTTTCATCCAATCAGCAACAGCAGCAGTCAGCACAGCAGCAGCAACAACAACAACAGGCAGCAAACATGAACAACAACGGGCAGAATAACAACGGCAACAACAACAACAATGGCCTCAGCAATGGCAATTCGGTGAACAATAACAGCAATAACAACAACAACAACAACAATAATAATAATAGCAACGTGCAGAGCATTGCCGCTGCGGCGAACAACAATAACAACAACAACAACGGGAGCCAACTTTGCGCCGGCTGTGGCAAGCACATCCAGGACCGTTATCTGTTGCGCGCCCTGGACATGCTGTGGCATGAAGACTGCCTAAAGTGCGGCTGCTGTGACTGCCGCCTCGGCGAGGTCGGCTCCACGCTCTACACCAAGGGCAATTTGATGCTCTGCAAGCGTGACTACTTGAGGTGAGAGAGAGACACAGAGAGAGAGAGAGAGAGAATGAAAGAGCGAGAGTGGATTAAAATGCAATTCTTTATTCTGTTGCAGATTGTTTGGTAATACGGGCTACTGTGCCGCCTGCAGCAAAGTCATTCCAGCCTTCGAGATGGTGATGCGTGCACGCACCAATGTTTATCATCTGGAGTGCTTTGCATGCCAGCAATGCAATCACAGGTGAGCTATCAATATTTATTTATATATATACACACCTGGCCTGTAAAATAGGTGTGAGGACAACAACTTGGTGGCAAGCACCATGCTTGACTGCTTTTTTTAGTTCCATTAATATAGAACTCTTTACATTTTGGTGCCCAACATATTTTATAGCATCGTTACCAAACAAATTGGTCTGATATTCATCATTCCAGAGAATGTTGTGTCAACCACTCATCCGTACCAGTCCTAATGAACCAATGCGAACTTTTTCCCCTTTTTCTTAAAGTTTCTTATCCTAACCAACTTTACTGGGACTTTACTGGATATTCTAATAGTTTCAACAAGTTATGTCCCAATATTCCTTCTTGTCAAAGCTTAATCCTCATTAAAATTGGATAAATGTACTAAATTGAAGTTGAGCAAACATTGAAAGAATCTTAGCCGATTCCATATAGTACACACATATATACTTGATTATCTTGGGCATCCACCTCCCTTTTTATACTGACTTTTATTATTATATGTATGCTCCTAGCATTTGATAAAGATCGGTTAAACTTTAATCCCAACATTTGATGTATCTACATATGTTGGGGATACGCGTAAAAAATCACTTGCCACATTTGGCAATGTTAACGCACATTTGGCCATTTTACCTTCTTCCCCGTCATCTACTTATGCATTTTTATGGGCTATTTGCCTATCAGCAGCTCTACAAAATTCACACATCCTCGCCAAAGAAATCCCCTTTTAATATTTGGCCAATATACAAAGCCAAAATGGCACTTGTAATTTTATTATTATGCAGCAAAGAAACATCAGCAATAACAGCAACAAATTGGCATCATTTACAAGTTTGCTTTCTTACAGAGACAGAGTCAGACACCGGGACAGGGGTTGGGTTTGCAGCGGGGCCAGGAACGGTGGGCGGAAGGCGTGGGGCGGGGGGCAGCGAACCCCTTTGAGTGTCGTTGAGTTTCTATGAAAACCGCATAAATTTCGTTGGCATGTTTGATTCTCGAAACCCTTTTGGGTGCCATCAACTAGTCATCGTCATTGGCATGTACATATGTATGTGTGTGTGTGTGTGTATCGTCTGGATATGCTGTTCATGTGCATTCAGGCCAACTGTTTGCTTCACAAATTTATTGCATTTGGCCAATTCGTGAAATGTCACTCTAGAGAGTTTTTAAAGTGCGTACACCTCGGGCCTGCTCAACAGTTTTTTTTTGTTGTTGTTTTATTTCTGTTTTGGTTCTTTTCTTTTGTACCCTTTGCATCAATAATGCGGCCGCACATATGCCGGCGTCTCAACCCCAGAAAATTTGTGCCCCTGCCGGCGCTGTCTACATTCTCGATTGGAGTTGCTCGTGCAACGAATCGCATTAAATATTAAAAATGCCGCCACACGGCATTGCTGTACAAAAATATTGAAATAAATGTTACAACATATTGGCATATTGTCCAAATTGTGCTCGTTGCCATTCAGTTCCAGTTCCACCTCCAGTTCCAGTTCCACCTCCAGTTCCATACAATTGAGTTCATTTTATCCGACTGTTTGCAAATGCAATCCATGGTGCTTTTGTTTTGCATTGTTGAAAATTGACTTTAAAAATGTAACGAAATGAAAATTCAAGGGTGGGGGGTCGTGGGACGTGGCACGTGCACCCAACTGCATCGAGGCTCAAGTGTTTCCATGGCATGGAATATGCAAGTAGCTCCATTCAAATGCAATGGAAATGAAGAGTGTGCTTAACAGTGGTCTGTTAACATTAACATTCGGCTGGCTACTGTCTGTTAAAAGTCGGATTTGCTGCTGTTGTGGTATTTAGTATGTTAACGGTCAATTGAATTATCTGTTAACAGACTCAAGCAACTTTTGGCGGTAAGATATGCTTGTGTCCAAAAAATTGGTTGTTTAAGTTTCCCACTTAACTCATAGTTTTCACAATTGCTCACATTTTTTTTTTATTTTAATTTTTTGATTTTAATTTTGTTTTTATTAAATTTCTAGTTTGTGAATTATATATAGTAGCCTGTGTAGCCCCTAACTCTTGAGCATTACTTTTATTATATTGAGCATAGACGATAACAGTTTTCGGAAAGATTTTAATGGGATTCAAGTCGGGAGACTGACTTGACTACATAAAGACGTTCAAATTTTTGGTTTGAAACCACAAGTTATGATGAATGTTTTTTTTTATCAGTGATCTGCTTTAATTGTTATATAAGGGGCACACTTTCCACAGCAAATGGCAACATCAAATTCTCGAACATATCTTTGTGTTCAAAATTATCAAAAAAAACCCATTATTTGGATGTATCGGGCCTATTTCTTGCCACGAAAAGTATCCCCAAATCCAAATATATTCTCTCCCCAGGATTGTAGTGATGGGCACGACCTGAGAGCTACATTAAGCCTTTGTTACAAGGATAATATTCAAATCGGACCGTTTGCAAATAGAATCATTTCCAGCTCAATTCGCATTTTATTTTGAGTGAGTGGGCAAGTCAACTTGGGTGTCTAGGTCCAGGTAGTTGTAAGAGTTATCTCTTGGCAGACTCTTAAATTCGGGGTGCTGCTGCAATGAAGAGTTCGCCGCCCTTTGAACCCTTTGGAGCATATGTGTTTTTGTTTTCTTTGCACCTCCATCATTCCACAGGCTTTCGGGCTCTAACGTAAATAAATTCAATTATCAAAAAAGTCATTGAGCCGTGGCCACATGGCCAGCGGGTAGTCTGCAATGTCCACGCAACCACACGCACAACTCACCCCCCCACCCCCCAACTCCACCCCTTGTCAAGGCAGCTCCCAAAGTTGTTGTTGGTCGCGATATTCACATTTAATATGCGGGCCTTCACTTGCCACATTATGAACCAGCAGCGGCAACAACAAAATGTCGCTTTGCACTTTTTTTTTGCGCTTTAGTGTATGTCATTTGTATTTGTGTAAACCAAAGTGCATCAAATTTTGCTGTTTGTTTTTTTGTTTGTTTTTATTTGTTTATTTGTTTATTTGTAAGCTGTTTTGCTAAAAAGTCTGCATAATTTCCTGCTGCCAGCATCGACGACGTCGTCGTCAGTTGAGTGGCAGCTGTGGCAGCGTGGGCAGTGGGAGTAGAAGCGGTAAGCACAGCGCAAAGTTTGACAGTGAATCTTTCGTTTCGACAAAGGAGAAAGAGTAAAGAGTGACTGAGAAAGATAGACAGAGGGTAAGAGGGAGTGACGGAAAGAAAAAAAGCAGCGTGCGCCATTTTAACAATTTTTGTATTTCCTGTTGACAATTTGTTGGCGGTCTTCGCTTGCCCGGATGTATGATTCCTGCACACACACTTGTACCCACACACACACGCACACACATGTCTGATGGTGTGCAGGATGTCACAGGTGCGTTCAATGCCATGGCTAAAAAATGTTGTTTTTGCTGTTCATTTGTATACATTGTTGACTCAGCCGTTTTTTGTTGTTTTGGTAGATAAACGAAGCGTAGACGACAACGTGCCACGCCCATCACAGCCCAGTCAGTCCGTCAATCGATTTGCTGCAACGCCAGCAGCCAAAAAGAAAACGAAACAAAAACCCAAAAAAAAGTTGACGTAAATCAAAAGCCAAATTTCGTATCCGCTGTAAGTCTGCTGTAAGCTGCTTTACCCCAACTCCCTCACTGCCCCATCTGGCCAGATGGGGTACATGTACTTGCCAAACATTAAAATGATGCACTGCAACACATCGAGTAATGCCAAAAGACGCAACAAGTTGGACACTCTAGTTCCTTATAGTCAGATGCAATAAATCTATGCAACTATTGAGACTTGGATCACTGATTGAGATTTACAAATTTCAGCATTGTTTACAAGTGATTGAAAAGTTTTTGAAATTCAAATTCAACAATGCAAATATTCGATGCAAATAATTGAAACCTTTTTTTCCTCTGCAGCAGGCAATTGTACTCGATTCCTTCGGTTAGAGTATTCAATTGGTCGGTGGCTTGTTGCTACATGTATTCTGTTTTGTTTGGGTTGTAATGCGAGCTGTGTTGTGTGCCGAATGTTGGGCAACTGTTGCAGAGACACCGTTCCCTCCCCCTCCACCTGCAACTTCACAGTTTCGTTCCAACTTCACTCTCCACGCTGTCTCTTGTTTCTGTACAGGTGCTAACATAAATATTTTGACAAAGGGCTTCACGTAGCAGACACACACAGTTTCTCGACTGAAAATGGGAGACTTCATTTGCAACTGGCTGAATGCACACTGCATTTTACTGGGCCGGAACTTGTTGTACTCTTGTATTCCTCACCCACTCAAACCCCTTAATTCTGTTGTACCTTTCGCAACAGCACCAGCAACAGCAGCAGCAGCAGCAGCAATTCTCAATTTCAGATCTGTGGTGCACTTCCGCCGGTTGCCTCGTGACATTTTCAAATGCTTATCTGACTTCCTTTTGAGCCGTCATCATTCAGATTCTGATGCTCAAACCGCTTGTCAACAACAATCGCTGTTGCTGTTGTCCTGCTTCCTTGCTTATTGGCTTGTGTCCTTGTGCCACTGTCCTTCACGTCTGTCTTCGTCTGCTCTTTTGTTTCAGCCAACTCAGTTCCTGGCCACTCACCGTCACAACCGCTGTCAATTGTCATCTTTGTGCTGTCAGTAGCTTGCAGGCTTAAGCATGCGGAAAAATTGTTTCCAGTTAGTTCCTGTTCAACTTGAAATTTACTTCCAGCTTCCTTCTACCTGGCAACACTCCTGGCAATACAACTTCAAGAATGATATTATGCTGGAAATCTGAAGAAAACAGTTCAAGAATAAAACTATCCTTATATTTGGAAACCCTCTCTTCAACTTATATTACTTGTGTTCATTCCTTATTATGCTTAACGAACGTCTTGGGAGAGTCCTAAAATTGAAATTCCATTTGATTCGTGTCGAGTCCTTGCTAAAACTAGTTCAACTTGTTTCTCTTGCTTTCAGATTCTGCGTTGGGGATCGTTTCTACCTATGCGAGAATAAAATACTCTGCGAATACGATTACGAGGAGCGTCTGGTGTTCGCCTCGATGGCCAATCATCCGATGCTGAAGCGTCATGTCTCGTCTCTGGGCCAGGGGTCGCCAACTGGAGCTGCGGGCGCCGCTGGGGCTGCTGGTGGACTGCTGGGCGGTGGGCCAGTTGGCGTTACTGGCGGTGCCAATGTAAATGGCGGCACTGGCATTATAAATGGGCCCCGCACACCGGGCGACCACAACAACAACAACAATGGACCGCAAACGCCCACTGGCGGTGGCAGCGGCTCACCATTTGCGGCCGCCGCAGCGGCAGCAGCAGCTGCCGCGCACATGAAGAATCAGCTGGGGGCGTCCAGCTAAAATAAAGCCCTGGGCATGAGCGGCAGCAGCGGCGGCAGCAGCAGCTCTGGTCAGCAGTTCTATGGAGCCGCCGGCTTTGGTCTGCATCATCATCATCATCAGCAGCAGCAGCAGCATCAACAACATCAACAGCAGCAACAGCAGCAACAACAACAACATCAACAGCAGCATCAACAACATCACCAGCAGCAGCAGCAGCAGTTCATGGGTTTGGGCTTAGGCTTGGGAATGGGGATGGGAAATGGCGCGGGCGGCGTTGGGGGTGGTGGCGGAGGCGTTGGCAGCATGGGTAGCAGCTGCAAGCGCTACCAAAGAAAGTTCTACAATCGCAACTAAACAGCCCAAAAGCACTCAATGAATACACTATAGCTTGATATATGGGCATTCATAGCATATATCGATATATATATATATATATATATATAGATATATATATATATATGTACAATATTCATATAATATTCATATAAACCATAAAATGTTCGTTTTGCTTTGACTGAGTTGAAGTTACATAGTTTTAATTTAATCTTAATTTATAAGAGTTTGAATATTCTGCAGCTTTGGACGCATCGATTAATTTTTATTTTGATCACCATCATTTTGAACATTGAAGTGACAATATGCTTAAGTTTTTCTTATTATTACAAATCGAAAACGAAAGAAAAGAAAACTATTTTTATTTTGATTTACTGTTCATTACAACTCCTGTAAATATTTTGAGTTCAGCTTGTGCTAAAAAGAATGAAATGTATTTAGCTATCGCATATATGAAAAATGAAACTGTTAATCCCTAATATATAATATACATTTTTTTCCTTTGTATTTTTAAGTCACAGCACCGCTTTATGTACGGTATATACATACATAGATATGTATACATTTTTTTTTTTAAATATTTTTTACGCTTGAAGCGTGCGGTGCCAAAACAACTCAAAGCAGTGCCAAAAAAAAAGAAGAAGAAATATTAATAAAAATAATAATTAATGAATAAATGAATGAAGAATAAAGAAACAAGAAAACATCAAAAATCACTTTTTAACTATTTTAAATGGTTTTAAATATTTATTTTGCTATTATTTATAAATTAACAAAAAAAAAACAAGAGTACAATCAAGCTTCTCTATAACGAATTTAAGTACATTGTACTTATGACGACGCATCTCTAAAGGGTCATCCGACTTTGATGTTCTAGCTAATGTCTGCACTGAAGCAAATTACTTAGTTGATTCTCAAAAAAAAAAAAACAAAAATAAATGAAAAATGTTTTAAGAGTTGTTTCGAGTTCGTTATAGATGAGTTTGGCTGTTCAAATTGAAAGCAATTTGTTGAACATCCCCACCGACCATTTTTTTTTTTATATTTTATACTTTTTACTTTTTATTATATTTACGTATTGTTTGGTTTTGAGCTCCATTTCGAAATAAAGGCCGCCAGATGTAAAATAAGCTGAGAAATTGGCTTTCTATATAATGTGTAAATATTTGAAATATTTCTATTTTCTATATGTGTACTGCAACTTATTTGTCACGTTCATTTTGAAGTCTATTAGAGCCACATTGTTGATTATTATTTAAGTTTAGTTAGTGCGAGGCTAAATGATTGCAAAATCGACATTTTTTTTTTTACCTAATGAAAAAATATGCTAATTACAAAATATGAATATGATATACAGAAGTTAATGTTAAAGAAGCCTTGGCATAAGTATATATTAAATAAAGGCAGAACTATGCAACTGTAAAGATGAAAAGGGAATATGAACTAAATATGTGTATAAACTAACAAAATATATATATATAGATGAGAAAACGGCAAAACGAAACAAACGCAAACAAAACTAGTTACAATATAAATGTATTTATTAATATGATATAAATGAATTTTTTTTTTTATTTTTATTATTATTATTATTATTATTCAACATGCATATTTAATTGTCAGCAACTCATGCGATTCCATATAATCTATAAATACTTGAAAACTAAGTGTTAAATTAAAAATGAGAAATCTGAAGAAAAAAACAAAAACAAAAAAAAAACAAAAACGTAAACTAGCAAAAATATTTACGTATTAATAAAAAAAATATATATATATCCAAAATAATTAACACAATTTGTAAGCCGTAAGCGAAATGCAAAAGCAGTGAAAAGAATAACCAAAGTGTGTATAAGCAAAAAGCAAAAAGCAAAAAAACAAAAAAAGAAACAAAAAAACAACAAAAAAACTTATTCAATAACTATGCATTAAATACTTATATATACACAATACTACCTACATGTTAAATAAATGTAAAATGCATAAGCGAAGAATTTTTTTTTTGAATGCGCAACGTCAAGAATCAAAAGTATCTAAAATGTAAGTTACACATACAATGATATAGGACCGTATTGAATGGGAAAAAGATGCACGCCGCGTTGCGTTTCATTCTAGAATAATGCAAAACAAAGAAATCAAAACTGACAAAATACAACAACAAAAAACACACACACACACACACACAAAAAAACACACACACATACACACAAAAAAACACACACACATACACACAAAAAAAAACAAAAACACACACACACAAAAAACAAAAACACACACAAAAAAAAAACAAAAAACACTCACAAAAAAAAATAAAAACACAAAAAAAAAAACAAAAACAAAACACAAGTTTTAAAAAAGAAAACCAAAACAAAAATAAAAATAAAAATAAATGTAATTAACAAACATTGAAAACAGTTGAATTTGCTTTGGTTGGGTTACACTACAATTGAATTTTGGAGTCCAAATTTATGAAACTATGAGCCCGATTACACTATGCCCAAAACACTAACTGATCGTTTCATTTTTAATAATGGATAATGGGGCTGTCAGGAATGTTAGAGATGTTTATAGTGGAACCAGGCCATAAGCTATATAAAATTCGATCTGAGCTCGCATTAAAAGTAACTGCTTATTATTATTATAATCGGGGAACCAGCACTGCGACCTATAAGGTCTATTGTGCCCCCTTCTGAGCCTACAGCTCATCCATCAAGCACAGCTCCTGCACGATTGCCGAGAATCTTCCTCATGACATGCTTCCCTAGGATGCTGCATCTTTTCCTAATTAAGGCGACACATTCTGCTAGGATGTGCATTGAGGATTCCTTCTCGTTTCAGCATACATCGTTACCACAAATACCTAATTTGGTTAGGTGACTTCTCAGTCTTCAGTCTCAGTGTCCTGTCAATAGACCGGTGAGTATCCTGAGCCTGTTCTTCCCCATGGATATTAGCTGGGCCTGAATTTAGCTACATTGCCTGCTCTATGCCGCTAAATGTGCAGCTGGTTTTGATATTGTTCTTATTGCAATTGTTATTTATTGTTGGCCATTTGCTGATGCCAGCGCTGTCAATTGGCATTTTGCTTTGCATGCTCGTGCTTGACATTTGTTGACTCTTTCGCTTTGACAGCCATTAATCACGGCATTGTTGTTGCCAATTTCAAATCCACAGGCAGACGCACAGACATCGGAAGGAGGAGGTTGTGTTGTGCCCGGGGGGTTCTCTGATAAATGATGCTTCATATTTTGGAGCTGGCTGCAATTGAAATAATAAAACGGTTTGTGCCCCACCCAAGTTGCCTGCAATTGCCGTCGCTTGCCGCTTGCCACTTGATTAATGAAACTTTAAAAGGGAACACGCGTCCTTTTTGTTGTTGCTGTGGTGCTTTTGTCTGCGCCAGCGGATGCGCGCAACTACAACGACCGCAAAAACTTTCAGATAAGCGATCTTTTCAATATATCCAACATATATATGACAATATACACACACACACATACACATCATATGGGTGTGTGTGTGTGTGTCATACTCATGAAAAGTTTTGGCGTCTTATTGGTTTGTCTTCGATGTGAGTAGAGGCAAAAGGACTTGGCGTCGCCGCTGCAGGCCATAACAATAAAAGTCATTTATAGATTTCGATTTGTGCGACGCGTTCATATGTGAGACATACCCTGCCTTGCCCTGCCCTGCCCCTGGGGAGATTGCACTACCCACCCCAGCCCCCTGCTATCAGAGGCATAAGTTTGACGTTGCATAGTTTTAGGCTGCTTATCAGCACTTTTGTTTTATTGTGGATGCGGCTGCTGTGGTTGCTGTGGCTGCCGTGGCTGCTGGTGGTTGGGCCATCCTATGGCCAAGGGGACTGGTATCTGGGATGGAGAGGATGAGGGGGAGTTGCCTTTGTTTTCGACATTGGGTGTCATAATCAGTATAATGCTTATGAAAATGTCTTTTGTGCCGTTTGCCGCTTATCAGCAAATATACGTGGCGAATACGGAGCGTTGTTCTCATCGTCCTTTTGTTTACGGCTCCGTCATGTCGCCGCTCCATTGGAATCTATAAAAATAATGTTTCAATTTGGTACGCCTTCCATCCCGGGCATTGACTCATTTACTCTCTGTCAATCACAAATATGTTGAAAATGATATGCGCCCACCAAAAATGTGGATGAAATGTATAATACAAAAAATCATAGAAATTCTCTATATAGAAGGCCCCTCCCTATACGAAAGTTTTCTCCTTAGGCTAATCAACATTTCAAGTGTTTAAAAATGGGAAGGATCACTTAGCCAGAGGTAGCCATTCTAAAATATTTATGTTGTACTATGCTCTTCTAGCTAATATGTGTTCTACAAGATTCAAATTCATTTAACCAAACTTTTTCCATTTGTTAAGAAAGTTACATAAATTAGTTCTGAGTTTGTTTTATGTACATCATCCGATGTGCCGTAAAGAGCAGTCAACTTTCTTAAATCATGATTCTTACTTTGATGACAGGCACATTAATGTTGCATACCTTAACTCATATTGCTCTAGATACATTGATTATTTGTTTTATGATTAATTGTTTTATCAGCTGTTTGATTTGAATCAGGCGGAGACTGATAATCGAATCGGAATGTGAATGTACGAAATGTTGGGCATATTGGAAACTAGAGCCGGAAAAAGTGCAAATCGAGTAAATAAGTTGTCAGTGCTGGAAGATTTGTATCCCAGGTAAGCAGCAAGTCAAGCAATACAAATACAAATAGTGACACTGAGCAAAGGATGATGCTGATGCTGAACGAGATTGCAGCTCTGTGGCAATTGGCAGCAACTCGTGCTCCAGCTCACACTCAGGCACCACTCACACTCTTAAGCTGAACCCTCTATAAATGAGAATAGCGACAACAAACACAACAAGAACAACAACAACAACAGCAACAGTGTCAAGTGTCCGTCGTTTTAATTTAAAATAAACAAAAGCATTGTTCAAGCAATTAAATTCATAATTATTATGATTATTGTGATGCTGCTACTGAATGCCACAACCCTCAAGCCAGCCTACAACACCCCACCAACACCAACACCAACAGCAACACGAACACGAACACGAACACCACCCTTAACCCTCAACCACCGCCGAAGCAGTGAAGGAGTCATTTGCAAAAAAACACTTGACAAATTCCGCGCTGCCGCCGCATGCTTAATTAAATGAGTTTGCGCACAACTCTTTTCATGTTTTAATTACGCAAATACTCAGCATAACTCAGCTCTGCTTCTGCTTTGACTATGGCAACAACAACAACAACAACAACAATAACAATATCATGCTCAAGAGCAACAAAATATGCATGAGATAGAAATTTGTCTAAGCTTTCAGGCTTCGCCATTTCCTTTGTAATGCGAACAACTTCAAAGCGGGAATGTCGTCAAAATTCAAAGTTGCTCTCCCCACACACACGTTCCGCTTTCAACTCGCTCGCATTACTCTTGCTCAAATTGTTTGAGTAATTAGTCCACCTGCATGACCGATCAGCTGCGAAACAACAACCGTTCTACCAACTTAACGAATCGTGTGTGCAGAGAGCCACTAAGTCTTTAGAGTTTGGAGCGAGCAATTTGGATTCCCTTCTAGATTTTGGTTCTATTATTGGGATGGGGGACATGGGGGGACCTATCAAATCGTTCGCAAGTTCGTATCCCCGTGAACTCGTGAAAGTTCTTTTCAAGTTATAACGATTAATCTTATAAATTTACTTTCTGAATACAATATACAAAACTACAAACTCAATCTGCTGTGATGTGCCTTGAGTTCAATATCAGTTATGAAATCAAAAGCATATAAATATTTATAATAATATTTTGAACTGAGGAATAACATTTAAATTTCAGCCCGGTCTGCAAGCGTATGAAATCTTCGGCGAGCCAAAGTTTTATTCACGTTAATGTATATTCGGTTTATATTCAATACTTTAATTATTATTACTTATTTTAATATTCTGAAGCTTGAACAAAGGGTTCAAGTTTTGCCAGCTGTACGATTTAGTGGTAGTTATCCTTGATCCCAGGTTTTAATTTGCACCTTCGTATATCTGATTTTCTCTAATTTTCAAACAATAACTGGTTGTATGAAGACTTTTGAACTTTTTTTGAACTGGCTGCAACATTAACAGTAAAATTTTTCTAATTTATAATACTTGAATATCGATTGCACATTCCAATTTTGAAAGCCAATGAAATCATTCTTCTGAAAGCATTGAATCGGCAAACGAACTGAAAACTAAAAAAAAAAGTACAAATTAAGTTTTTTAAAATTGAGAAAAATGGGGCTTCAGATTTGAGTCGAGATGAGAACAAACGGCGATACCCTTAGCATTCCATATTTATAAAGTTACAGTGCACCGGGAATACTTACAGAAGTACATTAGTTAGAACTAGCTTGAAGTTTCGGATAGTGTTTAAAATTGGAATTGAATATGTGTTTTGAGTAAATGCACACACAGATACAGGTACATAATGTAAAGCTACTTTAGTTGCGCATCCCACGACTCACGCCATGGCCAATCAAAGGCAGAGACCCCTCCGCGACCCCTGCCACAATCAAAGGACGACCAACCCCATCACCAACAACAACGACAACACAAATCTGACCCACATGTCAAGTGATGCACATAACTAAAGACGGACCAGAGTCAGAGTCAGAGCCCAAGCTGCTTGATGGCTGGGGGCGTCTAGAGAGTGGGGCGTGCTTTGGGCCCGAGGGCGTAGGTGTGGCCAAATGTTAAATGTATATCCGTTGTTGTCGTTGGCGTTGTCGTCAACGTCTTAAAGGAGAGCGCGCGGTTAGTGAGAGCACTGCGTGCAAAATGTGAACGCCCACTTTTCGTTATTGCTTGTAAGTTGCTCCAAATGCCACCACAAACACCACCATCACCGCACACATAAACACACAAACACATAAAAAAGCAGGCAGGCAGCAGTTGGGCAGGCGCCAAAGAAGGAATATGAGGCAAGTGCTATGTTAAATTTAACATACCAGCGTTATGTTAACTAATGTTATGTTATGTGTGTCTGTTGACGCTTGTGGGAGGCGTTGCCAACACAAACTTAATAGTTGTTCTTGTTGTTGTTGTTGAAGTTGCGCTTTTGTTGCGTTTTTGTGCTATCTGATGCAGACAAACTTAGCAAACGGGGTTGTATCCGAACAGAGTTTGGGGCATACTCAACCTCCCCTGCGTTCCCAACCAATTTCATAGGTTTTATCTTGCTCACTTGTCAGACGTCGCTGTTGGTGTTGCAGTTGTAATTCTATTCATGCATTTCCCCATATTTAGTGTAGTAATTTCCATGATTTAATTAAAACTTTTGATCGTTGCATGCAACAAAGCCACTAAATGTTACAGTCCTTTTTGCATTTTACCTATCCTTAATATATGATAGCTAACCATTTATAAATTCCTAATAATAGTAGGCAATTTAAATAAGCATTTATGTAATTTGAATTTAGTTATATCTTTAAAGGAGCGTTACCCGGTTACAGACCACATTCCGTTGAATGTACTGGAATCAGTTAATTATATAAGCCTTATCAAAACTTTGGATGGTATAGTCAAGTCTTCTATTAAGCCCGTTTCTATTCATAAACTCAAATATTCTTCCATAATATTCTATAATAATAAGAGAGATGATTATCATGAATAATAAAAATACTTTTGAAATAAATAGATTAGAAATAGTAACTACCCTTAGCACACCCCTTCAAACTGCAATCTAATTATTATTAAAAAAAATAATCGACTGAATTTTGATATTGAAGCTATATGATAATGAAAAATGAAATGAGTCTGCCCGAAAAAGAATTTATCAATCTTGAAGCTGACTAGTTATCTTCCTTCCACATTTGTCGACGCTATCTCAGATATCCCATAATAGTTAAGATTAACATACAAATTTCGGCTTAATTAAGTTTGATATTAATATTAGTTTTATGTACAGCAAAATTGTAGTAACAAACTAAACAATCTGGCTAAATAAGGTGCAATTTTCGATATAGACTTTTATATACTTTTACGGATCAGAATTGTTGATTTAAACTTAAAAGGATTCATCGCCTTAGATCCGATACTTTTTTGTCAAGATATTAAGTTTAATTTTTTTTCTCAAAGCCAGGCGTGATTTTTCTAAAGCCCGGGGTAAATTTAAAAAAAAAATGTTTAAAATTTTATATTGTTGTTTTTTATATCTTGTTACTTTTTCTTCGTTACTTAGAATTTTAAGATTTCACATATATAGAAATATTTTCGATAGTTTCTCAAAAATGCGTATAATAGGATTTGCAAAACAAAAAACTCAATTTTACGGCGATTGATTGACAGAGCATTTTTTGAATTTTTTTTTAAAATCATTTTTGTATTTTTACATTTTAGAAATATTTTATATAAGCAAAAAAAATACTGCTGAAAATGGAAAAGATGCCTTTTAACCTTCAAAACACAGGAAAGTGTTTTTATTTTTCAGGGCGATTTTCTAAAATTAGTCACCATTCAAAAAGAGGTCTTCCGAAAATTAAGCGGAAATGTTTCAAAACTCATTAATTAACAATATCTAAAATCTAAGTGCGATTCAAAAAAGCTCAAGATGCCTTAAGGGTTCAACATGACTCTATTCTTAGTTAGCAGTTAGTTGGGCTAGTTAGTCAAAGGCTTTGTCCGCTTTGTCCCCTTCCACAAGCTCAAAGCCAATTTGTATGCACGCCATAAATTAGCAGACCAAAAACTTGACTTGGACAGGGGAATGCTAGAGTGATACAGTGAGAGGGAGGGAGGGAAGGAGCTGCGAGGAAGGCTCTTCACGTGCGCTACTCATTTGTCTCTCGTCAGCCAATCCTCTTCTCTCTGCCTCACCCTCGCCCCCCTCTCGATCTTGTTGGGCTGTGCGGGCGCATGAAACTTTTTAATCTCCTACGATTATTCTCGCATTTGCCATTTGTTTACACAAACACATGATGGCAAAGGGTAGGGGTAGGGGTAGGGGTAGTTGTAGGGCGGCAAGAAGCGCGTGGCGAAACTGGATGAGGACCGGGGGTGGTGGGTGGTGGATGGCGTGTGTTTGGGTGAAACGTGGCCGTTTGTGTCTATGTTTGAGCTTATCAAATAATGGCAACATTTGCTACGATTCACTCCACTTCCACTCGCCTCACAGTCTCTAATCGCGGTTAATCTCAAAACAAACGTTCGCCAATTTATTTTCCACTTTGGCGGGGCAAAACTTTCGCCCTCCCCACCCCCACCCCCTCAACCGGCAGCGCCCACAGCTCAGCAAAGTGGCAGCTCCAACTAATGACTTAATTTATCTGCCACAGGGCTTTCAGCGGGCGGCAAATTAAGTTGATTGTTTCTGTTTCTGTTTCAGTTTCAGATCGTTTCGAAAAAAGCATGTGAAGCCCGCATTGCCCAGCTGTACGTGTGTGTGTGTGTGTGTGTGTGTATCCCTGCCCCATTTGTGGCACTGTTAGCTGTCTTTGCCTGATTAGATTTACTTTTCCTTTTCTTTTCGATTTCTTCTAGTTCATTTTTCTTGTATGATGCTCACACGAGGGTTGCTTAATCGTTTTGCAATCTGTCGATGATTGCGTATAAATGTTATATCCAATTATGTTCGACTATATTGTATTAGTGTTGTTGTCGATGTATGTGTGTGCGTTTTGTGGTCCTTTTGTTTTCGCTAATAAACATGACAGATATTGGTAAATCTATCATTGTCATTATGCTTCGATTGTTTGCCACCCACCCACACACCCACACACACACACACACACACAAACGCACACAAAAACAAAGGCATTAGCATTGGGCAATTCGTTCAGCCTCTCCCAACCGGCCAATGTGCCACGCCCCAACACACACAAGCACAGAATGCCATCCTCCGAACCAACAACATCTAACGCCGCTGTACATGAAATATGCCGCTGATTGTTGTAATTAATCGAATTAACAAGCAAGCCAGCACCCAAGAGCCCCGTCCCCGTCCCCTACCCCTCCACCCACCCTCTATTCCGGCTTTGACTGCATTGTCCAGGACCATTGTCTTGAGCCCTTGCCCCTCCCTCTGCCACAGTCCCGACATCGAGGTTGGGCTTTTGTCTCGCTTTGAATGCGTAAGCGACGCCTGCATTTGACAGTGATTAGACGGAGTTGGTTGCTTGGCTGACAACCAGGCAATGAACCGTTATGCATAACCACACTCACACACACACACACACACAAACACACACAAACAAACAAAAACAAGAGTCAGTCAGATACAGGCAGTCGTCACACACTCACCCCAAAGGCTTTTGCTTTAACCCTAAATGAAACGCTTTGATACATTGGCAATTACGGCATATTAGCTGTATGCTTGGCTTGGCTACTGCCCACTGCATTTATATCTTTGAAGGAGACTTCTTCGATCCCATTATGTCTCTATATTTTCTCCATTAGCGTTAGTTATCTTGTTGAAACATCTAGCTTTATTTAGCATAGCTTTATATAACGCATTTTAGATATTGGCAATTTGACTCCGTTCGTTTTAACGTGTCCAAAATATCCCCGTTCATTTTTGTTTTTATTTTTATTTACAAATTGTGATTATTATAACTTTTAAGCAAATATGTTGCATACATTTTCATTTCAGTTGCAAGGATAAATTCCTGAAGGAGCATACGCAATTCGTTGAGCCAATTATGTTGTCTGTTTAACTCTCTGACTCTCTGGCTGACCATTGGCTATTTTGTGGTTTGTGACGCTGAGGCACTTGAGGCTATCGCCTTTGAACTGACTGCAACTGATGTGGGTAATGGCCGCAGCTTGTGTCTAGTATGGGAATGGGCATGGAGGTGGGTTACAAAAAAAAAACCCGTTAATAAGTAACCTGGAACTATGTACTTGTGCTGTGCGCTGGCTTATAATTTCACAATTCAATCTCATTCTCTTCGAAGTAGTAAAAGCCGCTTTGTAAGGGAATGGAGAGGGGTGAGGGGAAAGTAGAGGAGGGGGTACATTTGTGTTTTGGCAATCGCATTGTAATCCATTAGAAATTGCCAGTCGTCGGAGATATCTCACAGTTTGGCTATCTCTTAAATGTCTGGCAGCGATCAAAATGGCAGAAGTACGTGAGTCCTGGCAAATGTTTCGCCTTTATTGCCTGTGAAATTAGTATTTATGAGCGAACGGAAGTCCATGAGTAAAAGTAGCAGCAGTCGACTCCAGACTCGAGAATCTGCCTTGGAGTCAGACACAATGCAGTCAACATCAAATAGGCGTCCTGGGAAGCCAGCCAGGATATTAGAAATGATTAAGGCACCTGAACCATTCTGCAATAAAATTGAATTATGACTTTTAATATTGGCAAAAAAAAAAGTACATATATATATATGTATATATATATATACAACGAAAATAAGGCAGGGCGCCTCAGGCCACCGCTATTTTACGTGCCCCACTGCCGTTACCACCACCACCAGCATACCGCACCAACCCCAGACATTTGTTAAATTTCGCCGAATTTTTTGTTCCTAGGGTTGCAAAGCAATTATGAATCGTTAGTTGTCTAGCTTTTAGCGGGCTGCTCAAATCAAGATTTGTATGATCAATATGAACCTTGGAAATCGCCTCCTCTCATATGGATTGTCTGTCAGCAAACTTGTTCAATCGATTCAGTTGCAAGCAGCTAACCAAACAGATCGCCACCAAACTTATAAGGGGTCTCTAATAATAATAAAATTATTATTCAAATATTATGCAAAGGCTGAAGCTCAGAAAATGGTTCTATTATGGCAAGTGCAGTGCAGCCCTGAAAGTGACATGGTTAGCAAACGCCAATTACAATTTACTTTAATGGCCAAGACATAATGCCATAACACTTTTAGACAAAGTCCTCGTTCTGTCATGGGCCATGTGGCAATTAATTTGCATTTTTAAATTGCAAAATGGTCGCTGCTTGGCTTATGCAGCTTGGCTTATGTGGAAAGAGTTGGTTAAAGAGTGGTGGCCATGTTGCGGGGTATTGCAGAGTGTCCTAAAATCGAACAGATTGCAATAATTACAAGGAAACGCGAAAGTTCTCCTCTCGACCATCCCCCTAAATGGCCATCAAAAGGGTTAAAATGTTAATGGCAATCAACTTGCCGCGCCGCCTAATTTTTATGTGGCTCATGCAGAGCGCATTTTTAATGAAGCCAACGTCAAGGGGTTAAAGCACAAATTAATGAAAATAAATTGTTATTTGCCAAGTGGCAGCCGGCAAGGAGGAATAATAATAATAGCCAAGTGTCCTGCCATTCACTTGAGAGAAGAATGAACAAAAAATAACCAAAAAAGAAAATACCGAAAAGAATTTTTTTAGATAAATCAAACCACAAGCTGCTTAGTCCTTGAGCAGAGTGAGAGCATAAAGAGGGTATTGCTGGTTGTTGGTCCTTTTGGCACAGACCGGCCAAGTAATTTCCATAATTAATTTCTTTGCGCTCTTTTTCCGCCTTTTTTAACGCATTTTCATAATTCGAGTGTGTTTCAATGAGGCCAAACGCCGCCAAATGCCGACCATCATTAATAATCAATTTTGAAATGTGCATGTGAAAAGAAAAAAATGTGGCAAAAAGGCAGATGCCCCACACAGACACAACCAGTTACAAGGCAGGGTGCATTCAATTTCAAATGCAAATACTTATTACATTTCCAAGGTGCACTGTCAGAGTAGGCCAGCAGCTTAACCGAATACCTCGCAATCAGTTAGTGTATTAAACCAAATCTGAGCTTGGCTCGCCTCCTCTCAAACTGTGTCCTGTTGCAGTTAATCATTTTTTCAATTATTAATATATTAAATATTTTTTAAGGATATTTTCAAATTTGCATTGGGAATACATTGATAGCTTCTGTGAAATTGAAATGCCTTCAAGATATGTAGCGCAAGAGGCTTTCCAATTTTTACCGCACAGTTGAACAAAAAACTCCCCTCAAAAGTAGAAAAAAAGAATCAAAAAAAGGAAAGTACAAAAAAATGTCGGAAAAAATCACGCATTAATTAACCGCAATTATGTGCGGAGTCGTGGGCGTGCCGTGACTCCCATAACACCATTCTCATCCCCTCTCCTAGTCTCCAGCCCGGGGCCAATGCCTATGCCATCGGCGTTCAACATCTTGGCCGCAACTTGAGGCAAGAGTCAATAAAGTAAATGGTCGACAGTCGCTGGCTAAAAAATCAAGTCAAATTACGTGCTTATGAACGGGAAAATGTCGAAATGATTTACCGTGCATAATCGCCACTCGGCTAACAGCCACCGTAATCCACTCCACTCAACTTAACTCCCCTTCCCCCCCGACCCAACGTGCCACAGTGATTCCCACGTTCCTATCTGCAGCAGCTTGGGTGAGTTCGCTTCTTGGCCAGCAGATTCAAAAAAAAAAAAAAAGTAAATAAAATGTGTAAAGAAAAGGAAAAAAAGGAAAGCGAAAGAAAAATTAAAATTAAAATTTCATTTTCACGTGGCGCTGGCTCTGGTACGACTGCTAGCTCATTCTAGGGCGGGGTCCTTATTCCGCATCCGAATGCTGGCCATGACCATGGCCTGTATGCCTCTGTGTGCTGTTTGTTGCTCTTGGTTCTGCTTGTCGTTTTGTTTTGAGCCTGTGCCTGTGCCTGTTCCTTGTGTTTGTTTGGCTGTCTGGTTGTTTGCTTGGTTTCATTGTTGTTTGCTTGTTTGTTTACTTAATATTGAACCGCCCCTTAAACAGCCTGAACAGCCTGTTCAGGCCGACTCCCAAATCCGAATGAAAACAATTTCTTGTCGCTTGCCGTTTTCGCCGGTATTTATTTATTTATATTATATTTTGTTTGTTTGTTTTTTTTTTCCTGTTTCTTTTTTTCGCTTTTGAAATTATCTTATATTTAGAGTTTACCGAATTTGATGTAAATTGAATTTATTGCCTTTTTAGCGGCGTATTTACTTTTTCCTTGACCCTCGTAATTTATTTGCTGTCAACTTTTCCAATGTTTGTCAGCCGATTAAATTGCCGATTAGACTGATTTGCATGAGAATTTATGGAGGTGCACTTGGCCAGCAAATATTCTTGTAACAGTGTATAAGACACTCAGAGATAGTGAGAGAGAGATACAGATAAAGAGGGAGAGAAACATATAGAGAGGAAAAAGTATGCGAAAAGGTCTGAGAAGGAGAAAAAAGTAGGGAAATAGAGAAAAATTGTGTGTGAGAGAGAGAGAGAGAAGAAATAGAGACTAATCGAGTGGAAAAGATAAAGAAGTGTGTGAAATAGGGAAATATCAGAGAGAGAAAAAGTGTGGGAGTACCTTAGAGAGAAATGAAAGACTATCAGCGATGACTATCCGATATCTTCATATATATCGGAGCTGTAATTCTAGTATGCAATGATAAAAAACTAATTCACATTTTGAAAATGTTCTGGGCAATGATAGAGACAAATCGTTAATCATCTGTTCTTGAAGATATAGCTTAAAATGCTCAATAGGAAAATAGTGATATATGTATGTGAGTGGGAAAATATGTCCAGAAATTATCTGAGCGTCATTGTAACTAAATAGTCGGTAATTGAATGTGCAGTAAGCTTTAAAATTCTTCAAAACGTTAAAACCTGTTTTTTATCGTCTTGTTCCAATTCGTAAAAAATGAATATAAAATATGGTTTCGTATATTGACAACATTAATCATAAATTGAAGCGTTATTATTGTTACTATTTTTTTTTTTTTGTTGGGATTTGCTACGCATAACCATTCATCTATGCTTAGATCCTTTGAGACAGGGACTGCAATTCAACCCTTAATAGACAGCCAAATGCCATAAACAAATCTATAAGCTGCGTGTTGCTGTACTTGTGCTTGTGTGTGTGTGTGTGTGTGTGATTAATGTGTGCCTGCATTACAGTGTGTGTGTGTGTGTGTGTGTGTCTGTCTGTGTGTGAACTGGAGTCCTGTTATGCCCACCCTTCTCCTTCTCGTGCCTTGTGTCCTGTGCTTGTCATCAGGTGCACTTAATTGCGCGATTTTCGCGCCCACTAGAAAACGCGACGTTTGCCTCGCACTAATTGGCCCTTACACATGGCCATAAATTAATATATTTTAAGTTGAATTGTCTAAGCTTTAAGCAGCAAGCAGCAGGCAGTATGCAGCAGGCTAGTTGTGTGGGGCTGTCTCATTAATGGCTGTGGGCTCATTACAATAATTAAGGCTAATTTATGATGTCATTAATTTTAAATATACATGTGTAACTAAATACATTCATACATGCCACATACTTGTACATGTTCCGGTCAAAACTCTGTCCTGGTAGGGTTAATGTGTGTGTGTCTGTGTGTGTGCATGGGTGTTAAATGAGCGAATGATTAGATAAGTAGAAGCAGCCTTGGCCAACAAACAAACAAACATCTTCAACTTTATTTATTTAATATATGTATTTACAGGACTTTTAGGCAGCTAGTATCTTAAGGATAATATTACCTGAAATATTTTTTTAAGTCACCCCATTTAAATTTGTGTTATTATTCCCATTCTCAAATACTATTTGAGGCACCCAAAAATGTATTCGGTGCTGAACGGATTTAAAACTGGGAAATTGGGTTTGCATTCAAGGATTGCGAGGAGGCAAACAACTAAGTCTCCTTCAATGTATTGCGAAATATTATCTATAAGATTTAATTACCATAAGCCCACTTACAAGTATTTCATTATCATTATCATATAATATAAATTGATTTAATAAATTATTTATTATTTATTGGCAAAATATGTGCTTTCACAAATTGTTGATCATTTGGTGCCACCTAGCTACCAAGTAGTTTACTCAGAATTTAAAATCCGTTTATGATTGCTTAGGTTTCCATGTGAACTGAGCACACACAGTTTCACACATACACACCTACTTACACACACTCATATACACACATGCCGCTCCCACTAATTATTAAGTTAATTTCCTGTTGGCTTAATGCGATGCTGCCTCAAATGTTTGGGTCGGTCTGCTTGGCCGGACTGCTGCACGTCATAAAATTTATCAAAATATGAAAATCACACCCACTCGCACACACACACACACATTCACACACACACACACAGCCACTTGAAACACCCTCTTGTGGGTCTCAAGTGCAAAACGAGCGCTTAATTAGCCTCGTCGTGTGAATTGTTTAACATTTTTGGGACCTCACGGCGTATGCACGTTGCTTTTTATGATTTTCACACTTTGCCGGGCTGTTGTCCAACTGCGAAATTTAATTACCACACTGCGGCCGAATCGCGTGATGGACCCAGGGACGGAACGGTTCAGACTGGGACGACAGTGGCATGGTCTGTCTGCGGGCGGCGATGCGGAGGAGGGGGTGGGAGTCGGTGTTGAGACGTCGACCACTTTGTGTGCAAATTACGCATGTAGACCCAGCCGCTTGATTGGCACTTTCAAGGGTCACACTTGCACTTGAAACCATCCACCTGCTCCTCGTCCAGATCCTGATCCTGATCCTGGTCTTGGTTCACATTTACCTATTTAACTACAATTGAAGGCTGACCACAAATTTTAACCGTGCTATGACACAAAAACAACAAGATAAACAACCAACGTCCATACATCTATATGTGTCTTAAAGGCAAAGAAAACACTTCCACAGGCATCTGTTACCTGGCTAACTACTGTGTGCTCAGTGAATAAACTAGAAAGAGTATTGTGCCGAAATCGTCCGACTACACAATACTCTGTTTCCATTGCGCTCACTTGGAGACTTTGCCCAACAATGGTCGTGGCATACAGAACCAAAAGGAAGCATCTCCGACCCCATAAGGTATATATATATATTCTTGATCAAAATCAACAGCCGAGTCGATTTAGCCATGTTGTCCCTGTGACTGCCATAAGAAAAGAGTGCACTTGAAGATCATCTCACCCTTGGGTGCAAGACTTTTTAAAGGGTAATTGCCAATAAGACCAGAATATATTTAACAACTGCGCTTAGGGTATATCGTAGCCGATTTCACTCGACTACAGCATTCTTACTTGTATACAATTAGATTTACAAGTTGTCAGTTAATTTTAGAAATAGACTGTTTGCAGCTCCACTCCAAAATCGACCAATACATTTCCCGGCAATTCGCCTACAATTCAATATCTTAAGAATATATCTACCAAAGTTGTTGATATGGAGACTCATTTGCACTTGATTATAGTTGGATATTACACTAGCATTAGAGTGTTACGTATTCGACCGACTGACAAAGTTCTTACATGATTTTGTTTTCTTCTTTTTTTTTGTAATTTTTTGCGTACTTGCAAGTTGCAACTCAACCATGTCGACAGTTTTGAGCATTTACAGTAATATAGAATACATACTTGTGTTATCAGGCCATTCAGCCACATTTGTGGCCGGCACATTAACAAAACTCGTTACGAGGTCGCTTGGCTGGCGGATTATTTTGGTGGTTGGGCGTTGGATGGGGGTGTGGACTTGGGTAAGGGTTTCGGGATCTGTCTTGTCGCACTGTGGTTTTTACACCTTTTGCGCCTTTGTCAACATTTTAATGACAGCAATTCACAATGTTCTGGGACCGCTGATTGCGCTCATGATACCTGGCATTGTCTGCGGCAGTTAAGAGCAGGCCCAGCACCAGCACCAGCATCAGCATGAGTGGCAGTTAAAGGAACACGGCCAGGATCAGGAACACGAAGAGGACCAGGACCAACCATCAACTCAACCCCTGTGCCACAGTTTCCTCATTTTGAAGTCGTCGCCAGCGCTTGTGTAATGTGTTTGAAGTTTGTTTGTGCGCCAGATAAGTGTCATATTTAATTTTTTCCTGCTGTCACATTTTATTGTTGCATATTCATGACCAAAATGGTTGGGGATGGGGGGATGCAAAGAAGAGCAGTGGTGGCTATCAGCTACCAGCGAGCAGCGGGCTGGTCTTATCTTTTTTATGTTACAACTTTTCTTGCCAGCATGTTAAATGAGACATGGCCATAACGAGTATCTGAGTTGTCGATGGAGCAGCAGCACAGCTCTTCCATTTCCATGTAATTTCCATGTACACTGCCAATTTTCAACAGTGTTGAATGTTTTTACTGAGAATATCACAAATGAAAGCATTAAAGAGAGTTTTGACTATTTTCAATAAATATTATATATATGTATGTTATAAATTGCTAAACAGGCCTTGAACATATCTATCTATATCATATCTATTAGCCGCTGTTAGTCAAATATGAAACCATTAATTTTCCTACCGTGCGGAAAAAAGAGAAAAAAAAACTGAGCCGTTGAGTTTGCCATTTAATTTAATTTGACTGGCACAAGTCTGGGACAAAGCTCTCTCTGAAAAGTGAGCAGAGGATAAAGTGTCACGCACATATATCTAAATAGAGCATCCCTCAACCTGCCTGACCTCCCTGCAGACATACTTGATATGCTTATCCTGCTCACATGTGTCTGGAGACAACTTCATAGAAGATTTCACGTGCCTTGTCAAAAGGAATTTAAATAATGACAAACGACGCACGCTGAAGTCAAAGATGAGAACAGACCAAAAGTTCGCATCCCTCTCCCTCTCCATCTCCCTGGCAAAAAAAGTAAGTTACATAAAAAAAAGAAGTAAAAAAAAAACCGCAGCAAAGATAAAGAATTGCGGTTATCGGTTAGTCTTGTCTTGGGGCCAAGTTTTTCGACTGTTGAAAATTCTAATGTTGTCACATTTGCATCTATCCATGTGTGTGCGTATGTGTGAGATCACGTAGCACGTGGCAGATTGCATTGGGATTGGTTTGGTATTTACAGTCGCCCTTTCTGTTATTTTCATATGATAGCGCCTTAGATTTTTACATCATCTCTGTATAAATACTCTATATTGAAGGTGTTTGTGTAGTGTCTTGGCATTTGTTTTTATTTGTTGCATATCTATTACAAATTTGTGAATTATTGCACAAAAAAGGAACGTGAAATCTTTGAGACATTTTTTATAGATTATAATTTTGTGAGATTTTACGTTTTAAGTGATTTTATTTAATTAACCTATCGAAAGTTGTGTCACAACAGCAATTCGGCCAGTTATTGGATATAGCTATTACAGTAAGTAAGTATTTAAGTCCGAATTGTCTTAAGATTAACAAATATATATATATATTCCTTCTACTGATTTCCAGTTCGCTTAATAGCTACAGAGCAGCCCTAAGTCGCAAGGGTCCAACCTTTTTACTATTTATTTTTTTCCCCTGCATCATTTTTGATTTATGGCACACACGCATCTAAAACAAGAACAACAAAAATATGAACACAAGTATGAAAAACCTTACCGCTTTTCTTTTGGTATTTCCCGGTCCGGAATTATTTACCATTTGGCTTTGTTTGGGGCTAGTTTTTAATAGAAAAATAAAACGAAATGATATTTATGACGGAAATGATAAGAGAGCACGCACACATCCCCACTCACTCATCGAGAGTAGAATACAAAAATCCAACCAGGATATCTCATAACTGGCTAAACAAAAACTTTTGGCCGAAAACATTTATATTTGCAGTTTCCGTTTGTTTTGCAGCTATTTGAAACATTTTTTAGCCAGCTGCCCAGCGGAAACGGATGCGGCCATTGTTGAACATGGACAAACACAAACACAAACACACACACACACACACACACACATACATACATATACGGACAAACCGGATTAATGCTAACAACAAATATAACTTTATTAAAAAATAAATGAAATTTGTGCACTGGTTGCTGGTTAAATTCAAAAAGGATTTTGCTTAGCAGGATTTGGCCGCAAAACAAAAACTAAGTGAAAACAAAAAACTGGACGCCAAAACTATGCAAAGAATTTCCAAGTTGAGACAAAGGCCTAATGCCAGAGTCCTGGCTGCAGCTGCTCCTGCCCAAGCCCCAGTCCCACTTAGACCTTTGCTATGTTGGCATTCTGCAAATTGTTGTCCTTGTGTGTGTGTGTGTGTGTGTGTGTGTGGAGCCTGAGGCCTGAGGCCTGTGGCAACGGCAGCTGATACTGCTCGAGGCTCGTTGAAAGCATTTCTGACATTACAACTGACCCAAAGATAGCGTCACAGCACACACAGCACACATATGACCGCCTTCTCAAGTATGTGTGGGTGTGTGTGCGTTCAACGGAAAACGGAAACGGATATGACTGCTGGGCAATGACTCGGTCCATGTCTACGGCTTCAGCAGAATGAGCACCGGGCCCAGAGGCGTAAGCGGTTTTAATTCAATTGAATAATTACGCACACAAACACACAAAACCAACAGCAACTGCCAAATAAACATAAATTTATTATGTTGTGCAGTTTTAATGCTTTCATTGAGTCACATGACCACTAAGATTCCTAATTACTTATTTTGAATTAGATACTATACTATGAAATTATACATTGTAACTGAGGAATTTGAGTTGAACTACCAGATATAGTGTCTCAAGTCTAATTCGCTTTAAGCCTGCTAAGATAACAAAGTTAAAATACTTTTAATACCCCATATAGAGGAGCAGGAGCCAATAATCCACGATTAGTTGTTTGTTTCTATCGCACTCTCCCTCTCCCTCTCCCTCTCTCTCTCTCTAACTCTATCTTTCTCTCTCTCTTTCACTTTTTCGTTGTTAAATGGCTAATTTGTTGTGTTGCATGTTTAGTTACAGCTGACACAAAATGCGCTCAACACCCTAGCAACCAAAGAGGTTTCGAGCACATTTGTCATCATGTACTAACACAACTACGCAACACACTGTGCATCTGTCCATTATGTGTGTGTGTGTGTGTTTGTGTGTGCGTGTGTGTATTTTGTATGTGATTTGTGTTCATTGGCTTAAATGGCTTGTGACGCAGTCCCGTTATTGGTCTAAGCACCTGTGGCACATGCCACATACGGATGTGTCGCAAGCACTCATATTGCATTAATTATCCTTAAATCTCTGTGCATAATGATAATCATCATAATGCTAATGATGATGATGATAGTGATGACGATGCCTGCTAGGCATAATAACGTGGTTTGCGTTCATTTAGACTGAATGCAGACTAAGCACATATCTTTATTCTTTTCAAGGTTTTTTGGAAAAAATATTCTTTCCTTAATATTATCTTAATCTGCTCACTTTTTTTTACAATATTTATAGATATTTTGACATTTTTTTTGAACAAATTAAGCTAATTTTATGATGGCACTTTAGAATTCAAGAATCTTTCAGTCGGTGAATGGAAACATTGCAGACTTTGAGCGTTTTCAAATGCAACCCTTCGGTTTCAGTAAGCGTATTTGTATTAGTCCTAATTAGACGCTCTCTGTTTCTCTCTGTTTCTCTCTTTATCTCTCTTTATCTCTCCACCTCTCTGGCAATTAAAATAAGATAAAATTCATTTAATTTCGGATTTATAAATACATTTACATTTACATATATATAGACATGAATATTTATGAATTTATATATTTATATGTACATACATGTATGTATGTACATTTATGTATTTGTATTAATGTCGAGGGTTTCCCTTAGAACGAATTCGCTTGACATTTTCCGGGCTCATTTATGTTGAACTCTTATTAATTCGATTTTTATCGTGCCCCTGGGAGTCATTGTGCGGCATTTCACGAGTTTCGAGAATTGTGCATATTTCCGCCATGCCACACCCCCATGGCCCCAGGTAACGTACCAGTCCCACTCCCAAGACGCATACACCTACAGTACGCATTGAGGAACAACAGGGAACTCACCTAAAGCGCGTAAATCTCGTGCGTCTTTATTTCTTCATTAATTTAAGCGGCTGCGTCGACGCCAGCAGCGACGCCTGCAGCGTCAGGGAGGCACACTTCAGTGCTGAGATTGCCAAAGGCGGCAGGTTACTGTATTATTGATACCCTTACAAAGTGTACATCAACTATGCCGTTCTGAATTTATATGAACAACAAATTTGCATATTTTAATTTTATTTCTATTATTTAACTTCTTTTTTTTCTTAATATAAGCTAACAATATTTAAACTATGGCTATGACATTTACTTAACACATTTTGTTGTTGTTACTTTTTTCACTTTTATTCCCAATATTAGGTTATAGAAGTGTATTTCATACTCAGCATGCTGCTGTTAACATAATTTACTTGGGGTGACCGTGTGACACCGGTGGTTGGGTGTTTTTTGGCTCGCGATCTGAACGAGTTAGCGTTAACGTTAACCCCTTACAGCTGTGGCAATTTAGACAGTCGTCCTGCTTCTGGGCTCAGCCTTGAAAATCTAATTAAAACAACAACCACCGGTTTTTGTCTTTTGGGCCGCGTCTAAAGCTTTATAAATGTTTTGATTGCATTACAGCGCTGCCAAGCGAGACGTCAGCCAAACGTTAGAAGAGAGATAGGAAGAGAGAAAGAGAGAGAGAGAGATAGATGGTGAGAGGGAGAGAGCGAGAAGTGAATATAGGTTGAGAAAGTGGATAGTGTATGGTTCATAACTCGCTTAATACTAATAGTTGAAGGGTAAATAGCTGGTCGCTAATAATAATATTTTACATGCTACTTTTTTCTTTGCTTAAAATCAAACAAGCCACAAAAACAAAACGGCTCATTAAATAATAATTTAATTAATTAAATAAGTAAAAATTAATAATTAAATTGCGAAAACTATTCAACTTCAAAAATAATGTAGCTTTTCAGACGTAAATAAAGCAATCGATGTTGAAAAGCCATTATCAAGTAAATAATAAAATAAAATAATAGATAATCAATGAGGGAAACAATTTTTGAGTGCTCTCTACCACTTTAAAAAACACATAATTATATACAAAAATCCAAATAAAATATAAATTTCAAAACTGTAAGCTCAATTTGAAATCATTTGATGAAAATAAAATTACGTAATCCTGATTCAACTTAACTTAACTTGGCTTAAAATATTTGAATAAGTCAAAAAGACACCTAAAACTTCCATATCTAATAACATCAGGTGCATAATATTGATGTTCGTAATCGTCACTGTCAAAAATATGCAGCTATTTCGCCTGATCTATATTTAAATATCACATATACATTGCTTTAACCATTGGTCCCTAGGAAAATTTGTCAAAGTCTTTTTCGTTCCAATTACATTTGCCTCTTGATCTAACTGTTAATGCAGGAAATCACTAATTTGATCAAGTTGCGATTCGATATCGGCTTGTATTTAATTGTCAGTCGATTTTGATATAATTCTTGCATAGCTTTTGTTGACACGAAGACATCATCTACTTGAAATGAAATGAATAACTAAGTTCTAATAAAAGTAATAATTGTGTGCAACACATTTATTTTTACCCTTGGACAGTTTTCGATTGTCTTTCAACTAAAACGAAATTTGTATACGAATACGTGTGTAGTGCAAGTGTATCTGTGAGTGTGTGTGTGTGCGTGTGTGCTTGTGTGTTGGCATTTTGGTGTCTGTGTTTGAGTTAGTCTATTATTTCAGCTCGATTAAATCGTCTTACGGCTCAACGAGCTTTGTCTTAATATTATGTAGATGTCTAGAGATAACCAGGAGCCGGTCGCAGTCTGATTCGTATTCGCAGGACCCTGTGAGTCCATTGTGCTCATAATCCGAGCACATCATAAGCACATCCTTATGCAAATCTTCATGTGTGTTGGTTGATAAACAAAATGTAATTTACTACAAACGGCCAAAGGACCCAGGACCCACCTTGCAGCGTCTTTGGGGCAACGTGTTGCGCCTAGCGAGATGCTAGCTGTGAATCTGCGAGTTGTGAGTTGTCTCTCGACAGCTGCCAGGACATGCGGCAGCAGGACCAGCCAAAGACAAATGCCTGTGCTCCTTGCTGCTTGCTCCTTGTCGAGTGGCCTCGACAATGGTAACGGCTGTGCAAAGCTGATGATGATGAGTTTGTTTGAGGTGGCTGCTGATGTGGTTGCTGTTGTTTGAGGTCTGAGGCGTCATTGGGCTGGGGACTTATGAGGCCCATCACACATGTCGCCAAACGGCAAACACTTTGGGCTGCCTGTTGCCAGATGCTTACTTCGGTTTCTTCTTCCTCGTCTTCCGCTTGCGCCCATATAGGTGATGTGCTTATATGCTGTGTTTGCCATTGTTAAAAAACATTTATGCAAACAGAAGACTGAAAACTTTTGCAACTGACTTTTCAATTTGGTTGCTCCTCGAAATGTCAGTTGCCAAGCTGCTGGTTAACTTTTCTAGTAAAATCAACAGCTTTAACAACTAGATTCCATTTCTTTTTGGTGTAGTGTGCATAGTTTTTCTCACTCTCCTTACTCTCTCTCTCTCTCTCTCTCACACTCTCTCTCTTTCGGTCTCCATCTCTTACGAGTGCTCTAACACTCATTCCCCATTCGACGTTCGCCTGCGCTCGCGTGCTCTTCCTCTCTCTATCTCGCCAGCTGGCTCTCTCGGCAAAAGCTCCTCCTACATTTATGTGCTATGTCGCCGCTTTAGCTTTGGGGATTTTTATGACAAAAACCAGCAGCAACAATTACAACAATTACAACAAATACAGCAAAGGCTACAGCCAAAGGCTACGACAATGAGAGCCGAGCGTTGTCCGCTTGTTGTTGCTGCTGCTGCTCCTGTTGTAGGGGCGTCGCCATTTTGTATACTGTGCTGCAGTTGGCTCCACCCATTTTGCAAGTATACAAATACCACAAGCAAAGCTCAAATCTGCACATTATGTACACATATTTACATAGCCACTCAACTCTGGATATGAGTATGTACATAGCGCGTATACCATTTACTTTCCAGTTATGTACTGTGCAAACAATCGTTGTGCATTTTTTTCGCTTTTCTGCACTTTTTACTCAATTTCATTGCGAATAGTAAATAATTGAAGTTTCACAAAATCCTCATGTGCTTACACAACTTTAGCCATTTCAAACATGGACTATTTCATTAGAAAATTATAACAAATAAAAACAATTAGTTTCACTTCAGTTTCATTTCGATCTTATAGTCTTAACCAAATTTTTCAAGTATGTAAATATTATAATTATATTCATTCTTAAGGCCAAATATGTACAGCCCTCAAAATTGGATTAATGATTATTCGATTTTGTAATTTCTAAACGTCTGTTATCAAAATAGATACATTTTCCATTCAAGTCTTATTGATTATATATTCTGTAAAGAGTATTTAAAATTCTTCTCTTTTTTTGAGAAAATAACGTACATATAATGGTCCACTTTAAGATCCGGTAACAATTTGTGGTATTGATTCAGTACACATCACATTTCATTTCAGAATTTTTAGACTTATTGCGGCTTTCAAGAAATGGAAGGAAACAGTTCAACTCGACGTCTCACAATTTCAAAATATTATTAAATTAAGATCCAAATAAATAGAAGAAACAATTTTTCTGCCCGTTTAATGCAATTTGCGAGCGTCTCGTCAAAAACAATCTAAGAAATTCAATTAAAGACAAAAGTGGCCACTTTTTTTCCGCTTGTTGTTTTTGTTTTTTTTTTTTTTGTGGTGCATAATTGGTAATTGGATTTGTGGCTCAGATTCTGCTTGTCGACTATTTAACTTGTTAATTTTATTGTTGTTCTTTTGGAGTCGTCTGCAGACGTCTCCAGCCGGGCTCTCCACCCACTTCTTCCTCTCTGTGTACGTCTTCATCTCAGATGGTGTCTCGAGACCCAGTCTAATGAGTGAGTAAACAGTCAAGTTTTGTAAATTTGGTACATTTTCGGCGGGAACTCATCAGCCGAGTCTTTGATTTGAGGAACAATGAATGAATGAAAGAAAGTAAAACAAAATCCTTTTGTACTGAGCCGAGTTCATTCATAATTAAGTTGTCTAATTCATTTGGGCTTTTGTTGATATTTTTCACTTCTTTGGTGCTTGTTCCTGTTGTTCTGTATTATTTGTTGTTGTTGCTCTCATTACCACAAAATCCACTCTTGACTCCCTGCCGCACTGAATCAACAAAAACAAACGTTTTTTTCTTTTACTGCTTCGCTTGCTTTTTTCTGTTGCTGTTGTTGTTTTTAATGATTCTAATGGCATTCAAGTGGCTTTTTATGCGCACTTCACATTCAGCTGGCAGAGCCGAGACCTCCCCAAACCCGGACCTGGAGGGCTTCAAGTGCCCAAGTCGACGCGAGCGGAAACGGAAATGGAAACGGCAAAAGCAACGCCATGAAGTTAATTTTATTTATGCACAGATAAAACAATGGCCAGAGCTAAAGGGAAGACAACGTCACCTGGCTCCAGCTGGGTCTAAGCAAGGCGCTTGCCAGGAGACATACTTAAAATGCAATAAATACAAATGAAAAATGAAAACGAGCAAAAGATGTGCAATATTAAAAGCACTCAACAACTTACTGTTTCAGCGAGATGTGTGGCAAGTAATTTGCCTGGGATTATTACAGACCGATTTGGCAAAAGCCAACTCAAATAAATGAAACTCTTATTATATTTATTTGTAAGCTGATTAGAAATTCAAGTTGTGAAGAAGAAGAAAGCATTTCTTATCGCATAAAGTATACATATTCTCGATTATCATCAGCAGCAGAGTCGATTTAAATCGAAATACACATATACAATATATTCCAGCGTGTTCTAATGAAAATCTTTATATTTATATGATACAATTTAAATTACTACTTGAAACCATATTAAAACGATGTATGTTCTCATTAATAAGCATTTCTTACCCATAGGCACAATTCTCTGCTTCATTTCGGGATTTGCAAAATGTGTCGCCTAATTTGCCATTAGCGCTAAAAAAGGCAAATTATGAAGTCGTACGACTTTTCCCACACCGACCACTCGTGCAGTCATGTTTGGAGTGTGCCATCTCCCATTTGGATTGTTTTCGTTGTTTGTCCGCTTATCGCACTTTCCACTTTCCTGTAGCTGCTCTAATTCGCCTAATATGGCCAAATGACACCAGGCACGTTCCCAGAACTGTGGCTGGCTGGTGGGCCCTGTTTAGTCGTCTGGGCGTGCCATTTTTCACGGCCCTTGTTACTGCTTATCCTCATGGCTCATAATAGCTTTTCATTATTGTTATTATGCCGAGAGCTCCACTCGTAAAAATCTCCAATACAACATTAACAAACGCACAAGCAAAGCGCCAAACGAACAATCTGAAGACACAACACAAGAGCACAACAACACTAACAACAGCAACAGTGAGGAGAAAAAATGCCAAGACTTAAGCTCTGAAGAAGCGAGAGGAAAAAAAAACAAAGCAAAAAAAATGAAACAAGCAGATTCCTTGAGGACAGCAAATATTCAAATGAAGTCGCGCGATAAGCCGTCTCCAAATCTAGGAAAAACTGCCACCCCCCTCTGCGCTTAAAGGCTGCGTCCTTGTGCTGCCATTCTTGCCACAAGGCTGTGCCTGAGCTGTGGAATTTTTGTACGTTTTCTTCGCAGTTCCTTGGGACAAGGCGGCAAAGGCGTTCTATGCGTGTCCTGTGCCGCTGGCTATGTGAGATGTGCTCCCCCCACCAACTCCGCATCTTGTAATGGGGTGTGATTTGCACACTTTTCCTCTCTGTTGTTGTTGTTCCTGTTGTTGTTTTCCATCTTCTTCGGTTTCTTCTTGTTGCTGTCTTTAGCCTTGCCTTTTCGGCCGCGCGCCGCCGCGAGTAAAAAAAGATTTTTTTGGCCCATCCTTAACTAAGCCATAAAATTCCATTTTACAAACTGTGAATCCTTCATGATCGCTTAAAGTGGTTCGCGCGTACTTTTTTATGCTTATAATACCCTTCAACCCTATGCGGGCAGTTGGCGGCAATCATTGCCGGATACTTACGCGGATTTGCATCTTTGTTCGGTATTCGTGTGCCCCTGCCTGGGCGAGGAATGTCTTTGTCCTGTTGGTTGCCAAAAAATGTTACTTTTTTTTGTTGTTGGTTGGTTGCGACTTGTTTGTTTATTTTTGGCCATGTCTTCATCAAATTAGACAATGACGCCCAAGCGTCTTCAGTACTCGAGCCGCGCCCCTGCCTGCTTCAGTCAACTTGTTTGCGTTTGTCATTTTTATGCGAGTTCTTCAAAACTTTACGCCCAAATGGCGTTTACTTAATGTCTTGCACTCGGCCAATGAGATTCGTTATTAGGTTAAGTGCTTTGTCCTGCCATTGTTCTGACTACAGCTTCTGCTCCTGCTCCTGCTCCTGTTCCTTGTGTTAGCTGTTTTCGCATCTATAACTCTCAGGTGTGGGAGTCTATTGAAAAGAAGCTTCGGGAATGCCTGTAATATCTCTATAATATTTAAAAAGACTAAAGCTAACTAAAAATAATATTATATAATTGCAAATTAGAATTAGAATTAGAAAAATATATCTTAGATTTGTACAGATACAGTAGAGTATATAAAAAATGTGAAATATCTCATTTTGAATTCTTCGTTGTATTCATTAATGACTTCCACAGGGCTTTGGTTTGTTCTAAGCATAGATTCTAGACCACATTTGTAGAACAATTTTATTATTTATTAATTATTTATTATTATTAGTTAATTAGTTTTATGATATATCTATTATTATTTATTGTTATAATTACTATTATAGATATATTTCATACTACAGGTAAACTAACTGAGACCAAGAATTATATATTTGAAAGGAATTTTAGCATGTGGAATCGTAGAATTTAAGTATCATGTTGGAACTTAACAGAGCGCTAAGAGTTTTGACTTTCAGCTGTCGAGTATCCATCCTAAGATATCAAATGTGGCTAGATTTAAAAAGACTTGTCTAAGAGATAATGAAGAAAATTAATAACATTATCATGGTACGGTGGGTATAGAAGAGGGACAACCACCGCCTATTTAGAACTAATAGCTCAGGTTAGGTTATATAGCTGATCGGCTAAGATTCGAGTCTTTAGTTTCAGTAACACTGGTTGTGTTGTTTGGGCAAGAAAAAAACCCCAACAATCCAGTGGGAATATCTCATGTAAAAATAAAAAAACCACACCCGAGGTCACTATATATTTTCATATCATTGTATCCTTATATATGCTGGATGCCTCATTCAATGCACTCAATCATTCCATCAAGTTATTCCATTCATGCATTCCATGTAGTCATTCGCAGTGCTGCGCCGTAAACGAAGATAACAGTTTTGAAAACAGTTCAACTTATCACTGAAGTCGCGGCGTCTGCTTCGAGTAAGGAGTAAGCGTTTGCGTAACAGTACATTAGCTTAATGATTTTGCCACAGGACACCGAATGAGATGAGAGAAAAATAGACACAGAGAGAGAGAGAGAGAAAGAGAGTGAACTGCGGAAAAGAAATTGCATGGACTGATGGCATTATGTTGACGATGTTACGCAGCACATTTCATAATTCCCGCGCCATGATTAAGTGCCCAGCCCAAAGGAATGGAGGATAACGGAGAAAGGTAAGCGGAGAGTTGAGCTTTGAGTTTTTCTTTGGCAAAAGTTTTTGCAAGTTGTCGCAGTGGCTCTCTCAAGATGGCGGTCGCATAATTAACTGATTATGTGGGGCAGGTGGGGAACTAAAGATGCGCGCTGGTGCGGAAGCGTGAAATTTGTTACTCACTCTCCCTCCCTCTGTCACTAACTCTCTCTCTCTCTCTCTCTCTCTCTCTCTCTCTGTCTCAATTTCTTTTGCTTTCTTAACTGGGTTTATGTAAGCGCTGAAACTTCAACTAGCGTTTGTACTAAGCAGAAAAGTTGAAATTCTGAGGTGGGCAAACATCAGACACAGCTCTGGCAACATTATTGAAAACAACAAAAAATAATTTGAAAGCTTGACCTCATCTTTAGGAATATTTGAAAACAGAGCAATATATTGAAGTGGTAGCCATTCTGCATTTTTTATTGTAGAAATAAGTACATACATAAAAACTTAATTATTATTTATTAATTTGACATCAAAATAAAGTTTTTCGCTATGTCAAAATTTGTAATGATTGTCTTGGGAAACAAGAGCAGCTAAGACTGTTATTGAGTTTAATAAACGTTCTTTCTGAAAAGTAAAGTTTTATATTATGTATATATAAAAGTTAAGCCAGAAAAACATGTATTACCCTATGGAAGTATGTACTCAGCTTGAAAGGTATAGAAACCCCTCAAAAATAATTAAAAATATTTATAATAATCGAATCTACAAGCTAAAATAAGTAAAAAAATAATGTAATCCATCCAATAAAAAACAAATATTAAGAGACATATTTTTGCCTAACACACACACACACGAATACATCGGAACAAGTCTTGAATGTTCCAATGCTGAATCGCTCAAAGTTTTACATATGTATAAGCCAGAACCTTCAAGCTTTTAAGCGTTCACATGTATCTGTATCTGTATCTGTATCTGTATCTGTATCTGTATCTATTGTAATGTTGTATTTATGACTATTTGCTTTGTTGTTGTGTCGTGTTGCGTACTATTCAAAATTCAAAAGCAAAAGCAAATCCAAATCAAAATCAAAACTAATGAAGTGAAAACGGCACTAAAATGTCTTAATATGCTTTCGACGTAAACGGGGCAACCTGTAAAATGGTAAACGGTCTGCACACAAGGACAAGCCTGGCATATAATATCCTTGTTGATTTCTTTTCGGGCGATTTACTGCCTACACACGTTGTGTTGTGTTGGGTTGTGTTCGCTTATTCCTGTTGTTTGTGGTTGTTGTTCTTGTTGCTATTGTTGGCTGGCTTTGTGCTTGTGCGCTGCTTATCTCCTTGCAGGGATCAGCAGCAATAGCAGCAGGAGCGACGGCAGCAGGCTTAGTCCTCCTCGCCGGCGTGTCCTGATCGATAAATTTTCCATTAAAGTTATTTTTAAATGCCGCAAAAAACAAGACAGGAGTCTGACTGGCTGACTAACTGACTGGCTGACTAGCTGACTGACTGGCTGGCTGGCTGGGAGGCAGAAGTTTTCCAGGACGAACGTGTGCCAGCCTGCGCCAGGATAATGTACTCGTTATGCCTGATAAAGTTATAAACTCGTATGTGCTGGCAGCGAGGGTTGTCCTTTTACTGCCTATCGAATTGATTTACTGCCTTCCAAATTTCCACACAACACACACACACACACACATTCCCAAATTATGTGGATGGGGTTGGTGGGCAGGGGGTGGATAAATGAACCGGTTTGTGGCAGCTCTACACCGTTTCAACCTCTCGATTCTGCTTTGCTTATAAAAATAGCTTATCTCAATTAGGTACGAGCCACACATTATTTTTACATTACGATTTAAAAATATGCACGATTTGATTACCACATTTGTTTCATGAAGGCTCTTTCGCTATTAGCTCAAAGAGTATTAATGCCAATTCAAATTAAGTAATATTATGGTTTTATCCTTTGCCAAATATTATATATATATATATCTTAATTATTTAATTTCAAAGTGCTATATGTTAAAATCCTAAGAAAAACAGATTTAGTTGAATTTCAACAATTCTCTTCTTCAAGCTACAAATAAAGAATCAAAATATTTGCTTGAGTATGCGTCTGGTTTTCGGAGCTTGTGAAAACTTAATAGCTTGAAGAACAAAAACAATAACAATAGCAAGTCATACTCATGCTGACAAGCAGATACACTCACTCACATATGTAAACGCACACCTATCATATTTGTGGTTGCGGCAGGAGAATTCCTTTGCCATTGCCGTTGCCCAAAGTTATCTGATTGAGTGCGAACTGCCAATGGTCTCAACACTCCCAGTTGGCAGTCAAGCAGTCAGGACATGGCCAGGATGCTTCACTCATACACGCATATGCATATATGTGCCTCTCTCTCTCTCTGTTTAGCTGAATGAATGTGTGTTTGTGTTTGCTTGTGTGTATGTTTTTTGTGCGATGATCTAAAACGGAAATCCTGTGGGCAGATAACTGCCATGTATTAAAGCAAGCTCCCAACCCTGCAAGTGTGTGTGCGTGTGTGTGTGTGCCATTTAGCTACAACCGGCAGAACCCACATCCTTAACCCCAACTCCGTCCTTCAAACCCAAAAACCTCAGTGACAATGTTGTCCTTGTTGGCATTTTTTTTTACTGCTTGCCTGACGCTGTTGTTGGTTATTGAATTAGCCCAATAAACCAGAAAAACAAGACAACAACACACACCCACACACATGCAAAAAAAAAAAAACAAACGCATACCGCACAAGCGCCACCTCCACTCCCATACCCATCCTCATCCCCTACCCAAGTGAACAGCCGTCAACCCTCCAGCCAGGAGAGAGGCGTCAAAATAACAGAGAAGGAAACAAACATTTCAGCACTCGCATTTCAACGGCCAAACGGCTGCCAGGCAACTCATTACAATGTTGGCTTCCACAGGGCGCTAATAGTCCCAGTTACCCAACACCTCCACCTTCCCAATACCCAGTACCTTCCATTTCTTTGCCCCCCCCCCCCCCCCCGCTTTCCAAAGAGCACAACACTCCCTAGCATAATTGGAGGCGATCATTTTGTGGGTTCTGTGTTTTGGGGGGACACTGTTTCAGTTGTTATCATTTGTTGACGACCAGTTTCAATTGTGTTTGTGTTTTTTCCGTATGTGTTCTGGTTACACCTGTACATGTGTACCAATTTGCTTGTTAGATCAAAGCAACAGTGCTAAGGTTTCATTATCAGTCGACGACAGACAGTTGGGGGTTGGCGAAGCTAACTGCAACTGTCTCTGACTTGAAATAATTAATATGAATCTCATCTTTGACGCGTATGGCACTTCCAGTTACTTCGTCGGAGATCAACTTTGAATCAATAAAATATGTTGCCAGCTTTACCACCTTTAAGATTTATGAACTTTAGCTATACAACTTTTAGAGCTATAGAATTTGTCGACTTTTAGGAGAGGGCTGGAAGTTATTCTAAAGGTAACACACAATATTCCGAATGAATATTGGAGATATCAAGTTGTATGGGCATAGGCTACATTTTCGAATGTTTCACTGATTACCCGATGAGACTATCGTTAAATTACATTTTAAATATAATTTTTGAATTTGAAGCTAAAATTGAATAATAAACTTATGCCAAATGTGCGTTGAGCCACAATTAAAGAGCCATATAAAATAGAATTTGCTCTTTTTTGGTATTTGTGTTTGTTTTTCAAATTAAAAACCTCTGACAAATAACCTTTCATAAGTTTGTATGTATTATTCTTTTACATTATATTTTGGCTGTTTATAAGTGCTGTATAATTAATGGCCCATACAAAAAGCTGCACACAGAGTGGGCAAGTGGCGAGGGAAGCAGGGCCCGCAACCAAGACAGAAACAAACAAACAATTTTAATCTGAAAGCATCTTTGACGAAATTTGAAAAAGTAATCAGCTTGAAAATCAGATGAAGTTACTCTTCCTTATGTCGAGTTCCTTCAACAAATAATTAAATCAAATAAATAAATAAAAATTCTCATATTTCAATTATTTACTTATAGGAATAATATTTTTCTTATTCTTTTTTTTCAGTTAGTTTCTTTGTCGTATCTTTAGTCTTGAATACACAGTATATCTGATCTTCGGCTTTGCAGTCTTCACTTACTTCGATTTCCATTTGTTGGTTTTGTGCAACAAGTAAGCAGGCTGCTGAGCTGTTGTCCTTCGCAGGACATCGCGGACGTGGAGCGTCCGTGCGTTGCGGAAGTAATTTTTATTTTGCCAGACAATTTGCTTATTTTGCGATTTCCGTTTGCCTACCCCAAAGCTGGGCAAATATTTCCGGCATTTGACTTGCTCGCTGTCTGCCCATTTTTATTTTTGTTATTTTTTTATTTTTTCTTCTTTATTGCTAGTTTGTTTTTGCCTCCTCACAGATTCTTAAATCCTTTTGTCCAGTTTCATCACATTTAATTTTACACAAATTCTTAATAAAAAACAAGTTGCAGTCGGGCGTAACCGGATGCGAAATACCATAAGTAATACCATCTATTAACCGGTGGGGTGGGCGTGGTCTAAAAATATATAGCCTGATCTTTGAAGGAGGTTACCAGCAAAGTTACATTCCACGTTTGGTGGCACTATCTTTCAAATTGTGGGAGATATGCGATTTTATTGATTTACACTTTTCGAAAATTCGGATGTGGCGATAATGGGCACAGGTTATTGGTAATATACATACCTACCAAATTTGACGGTCCAAGTATATTCTAACTTTCAAGTCTCTCATACGGACATGACGGACATTGCACAAAACCCGTATACTATGATATCTTTGGTAAAGTGTTAAAAAAAACTACAACAAACAATGCAACAAAAATAGCAGCAAAAATGATCACACTGGCAAAAATCTGTCATGTTACGAGCTGGGCGGCATAAAAATGCCATGAAATTTTGATTGATTTAAAGCTAAAAGTATCGAAACGTCGTGTTCGACAATTTTTGTCAGGTAATGATAGATTGGTTTCGAAAATGAAGTCGAAGCCAGCATTAACGAAGGCACGCCAAGTAGCGAGATTAAATTTTGCAAAAAAAAAAAAAAAAAAACACATGTCCTGGACCCAATTTTCTTTTGAAATATTATATTTCCACTATTAAAAGGGATACATAAAGTGCCTTTAATCGAATTTCGGGCAGTGTACGTATAAATGTATTTAAAAATGTTTGTGGTGCCTGCAGCAGCTGTTCGTGTTGTGGTTGTTGTTGTCTGCAGACGAGCATTTTCATGAGGCGAACGTGCAAACGTCAGCGAACATGCATATCAAACAAGTACGACCGTTGCAGTCGGGCGTAACCGACTGCAGAATACTCTGGTAACACAAACCCCTTTCGATTCTGGGGTGTGGGCGTGTCTCGACCATTGTAATGGGTTGTCATCAATCTATCTTTTCAATTTGGTGACCCTAGTTCTTAAATTATGTTTTCATCGATTAGCACTCATCGATTTTACCGATTTACCAGCTCCCAAGTAGGCGTAGCAGCCCAATTTTAGTTCTGGCAACAGACAGACAGAATGATGGACATTGCACAAAAACCAACATTCTCTCTTCGGCTTCAGAGTATAAATATGACCGTTACGCTTCATTCGGTCAACAACAGATACAGGACTCATAGTCGCATTGTTGTTATTGTTGTTATTGTTGTTATCCGAACTCATTTAACAATAATCGCGCGCATATGAAATGGACCATGAGCCATCCACATGACGATGATGCAGACGACGACGATGACAATGCCATAGTCGCTGAATCTGCCTGAGCACTTGATTCGCATGAATGCATGAAATTCGCACTAAAATTGTTGCATAGCGGTAAGCTCGAATACTTTATGTGGTTTGCATATTACAAAGAGAGAAAAAATCAAGAATTTTACTATCGTATTAAGTCCACAAAGAAAGAAGAGTTGAGTATGACAGAGTACGAAAAGAATCATTCAAAGTTTTGCTTGATATATGTAAAGGTATAAAAGATAATCCAGTATTGATATTTCAAATGTGAAGTGCAAAACAATCTTAATTTGAGACCTTTGATGTTACAATCATGTCTGATTTGGTTTGTTTGACTTGCATAGACGTGTTTCATATATGTCTAGAGATAAAGCCAAGATTATTATGAAGCTCCTTCTATATTGGTAATAATAATTTCTCACTCACGACTCACGCCTATGCCCATAAAAATCGAATAAGTCTTTATCTTCAATAATACTAGAGCTGAGGCTATTAAATTTTGAGTTATATTCGAATCATTTTTAGAAATCTCAAAAACCACCCAACCCTGCAATATGGTGTTGTGCCACGTATTATCTGTTGGTATTACACTGGCATGAGTGTATTCCCAGTCGGTTACACCCGACTTGATTTTCTGTCCATGGTAGAATCGATACCATTGATACCGATTCGAACGTTTCGGCGCTGCACTACATGCCCGGATGTGTAGTCATTGTTGGGTGCTCATAAATTGCAAATGGCCAAATACCGTTTAATGGTCACCGGCCCCAAAAACAGCAGCAGCAACAGCAACAACAATTGCAACATGGAAAATTCAAATGAAAGAGTTCGAAAGAGTTCCATCCCAAATGTGATGGAGCCAGAAAATTATTTATTTTTTTTGTTATTTTAGCTGAATTTTAGCTGCCTATAATCCAAAATACCTAATATAAGTATAAAAAAAAGGTATTGAAAGAGCATAGAATTTTTTAAAATCATACAATGGAAAATATTTATTGTGTAGTTTGTTAAATTTAGCGTCTCAAAATAATATTTGATTTGTAATTAATATGGAAAGGTAAAAGTTGAATTCTAAATTGTTGATTCACATCCTCAAAAGCTTGAACAGAGTGAGAACTCTATTTAGATAAGCTGTAACTTCTAAAGGTTTGAAATAGTAAAGTATACTGGCTTATTGTTCGATACGAATTCATTAGTATTGGCATATTCGTATTCATTCATTTGAATCATCTTCTTAAGGGTATACAGAAATGGCCAATCATATCGATAGCTGTTGGTAGCCGAATCGATGTTGTTGCCTTTTTGTTTACGACGCTTGGTGCGGCGGCCGTTACTTTTATTGCTTGGCCGCTGGCAGGATCTGAGTCCTGGCCACTGTCCATTGGCCACTGTCACACATGGCCGGAAATCGGCTCCGACACTGCATGAGGCCAAACATTTGCATAAAATGCCAGAACGGAGCCGCAACGGCCACTACGACTGCCAAACGAGCTGCCAGTGAAACTGGCCTGCATCCAGCACCCAGCAGCCGGCAGCAGGACAAGGCTTGATTTTCGATTTTTCTCACTGATTTTGCACATTTTTCAGTGTCAAGCTTCTGCTTTTTTTCAGCTATTTTTTTTTATATTTGTTTTGCTTCAGTCGATGCAGCGCGTGTTGTTTATGTGTTTATAGATTAATCGCTTTTTGGTTAAATGACTTCGATAGTCGACGTCATGATTCCGATCCACCCCCACCCGACCACTCTCTATGTATGTGGGTGTTGTTGAAATCGAGTATTCGTTCAGTGGGTGAATGCTTCGCTTTAAAGTTGCCACATTTTTTTGCAGATTGCTGGCGACAGCTGTGGGAAAGCCCACGACACGCAGAGAAGGACATCGAGGGGTGATGCGGAGAGGAAGTGAGTATAATGCAAGGGAATGACCAAACAAATGTAAGGATATATTATTGGATTGGGTATGAGTTAAAGCATTAAACTTTAGCGTTTGACTTTCAGATTTCCCCTGATTGTTACACGTCTAAAATTTGAATACACTTCATATTTAACTGAACAACTCAATAAAATCAATGTAGGCGTGACTTATAAATCAAACTAATCTTATTATTATCCGTCTGATCTTTTATTCTTTTATTCCCAAATTGGTTCAAATATAAAGAAAATGTGAAAATGTATTCAAGAGTTAACAATCGCATTATTAAGTGAGGACCGAATAAAAAATCATTTCAACAAAGGAACAAATTACCAACAGCGCTCGACTTTGTCATAGAGTTTTACCTAGTTATAATTGTAATTGAAATGTGTACTAGGTCTGAAAGATTGGAAATTTGTCTCATGTTGTATTTGTAAGTGATGCATTTACAGCTGCCTCAACACGTCTCTTTGTCTGTCTGCCTGCCTGTCTGTCGGTATACTTGTCTGCTAAGTTGTCTGTCCTGTTTTTGGCATTAACAAAAATGTTAAATATGTTTTTACAATTCTAATTATGCAGCCGCGTCTACCGCCAAATTACAACAAATGGCAGCAGCAGCAACAACAACTCGACTGGCACTCGGCATAATTAAGAGTGTGTCTGTGTGTGTGTGTGTGTGGGGCAAGTGTGTGGGCAAGTGTGTGTGTTGCTGAGATTGTCACTCTTAACATGCATAAAAAATAAGTAACAGCGACAACGGCAACGGCATTTTAAAAGTTTTACAAATTAAGACATGCGAAGTGGGAGCGGAGAGCGATGCTGAGGGGAGGAGGAGGAGGAGGCTTTGCCACTGCCAATGACTATTTCCGTCTGCACCCCCTGCCATAAACCCCACACACAGCCACCCCCGCCCGCCAGCAAACGCTGAAACACTTGCTGAGCTCATGTTAATCAGGTTATGATAATTATTTGTAACAAATTGTTGGGAAATGGGCGGCTCGAGGGCTGTCAACGGGGTTACGAGGAAATGGGATGTGAGAGGAGGGGTGGGTGAGTGGTAGCTTTGCAATTAAAATGTGTAAAGTCCACGACGCGACAGTGGAAAACTTTATGAAAATGACAAGGCGCAAGCGACATTTTCATTAAAACAATTAAAATTTAAACTGGCGTTAAATTATACAGGCATTAAACGGGCAATGGGGCGAGAACTTCCGCAAGAGGCACAAAGATAAGGGCGGCTTTTAAGTGCTTGCCAAAGACTACATTTCCCGGGCACAATGAACCAACGCCCAACACTGATGCTCTTCAATTATTCAGTGGCGGAACACAAACTAAAGCCAAGAATCGAAACTGAAACAGAAACTGAAACAAGAACCGAAACTGAAACTGAAACTGAAACAGAAATGGTAAACTTTTTTGGCTGCGTGTCACTTTGTCAGTTTGTGACTTCTTCTTGTGGGCTGTCAAAGAAAGGAGATACATATATACATGTATATGTATGTGTTTGGCCAGAAATTAACTGCCAACTTGGTAAACTATCCATACGCAGTAACTTGACAAACTCAAAGGCAAACCGCAGGTGAAGCCAAAAGCGCCAAAAGTTGACGGTTAAGAAGTTGACATTTTCACTCTGTATCCAAATAGTTTTCTGGGGCGGGTTTGCTTTACTGGCAGGTGCACGATAAAAGTTTTTAGTTGACAATTAAGAAATTAAGTTGCCACTTAGGCAACTGTCAGTTTGTGTTTGACAAGCAGTCACAGATAGCTATATCTACTCACTCAACTTTTGACTTCTTGAAATGCTCTTCCACAGGATCTCATTACCATGAGATACAACTTGCCAACTGCTTACTAAGCTAACAATGTGAAAAATTCGCGACCGTACAGCTCTTTGTTCTTCATTCAATAGTTCTCGAATTCATTTTCATGTAACAAATATAAATTACATTTATTTATTATCAGGAAAAGCTAAAAACTTGATAAGCCAAAGTCATTTTTATATTTAAGAATTATAAAGATTTAATTATAAAGTTTCACAAACTGGATAGATAGTAAGTCTCAAATTCCATTTCATATAAAAATTGCTTACTTAACCTTTTAATTTGCTCCATTTGTTGCACGTATGCTTTACGTGACCCATCAAGCAATTTTGCAGAGCATTTGAACATCGTTGAAGTGTTGCTTGATAGAGTTTTGCCAGTTTTATTTGTTGGCGTTTTGTTTGCATTATCAACAGACTAACACCTTTCCAGATGTGTGAGAGTGCGTGTGTGAGTGTGTTTGCGTTAACTGATAGCTGCTCTTAGCAATAAATGCCACTCATAATTAAATCAAATGTTTGCCTGCCCCTCACTTCACTCACTCTCTTTCCGAGCAAAAACTTTATGCGTGAAGCTTAAACATAATTTTCCTACATGTTCACCCCCACACCCATCTCTACCCCAGCCAGGCCCTGGACGCATTATATCCAACTCCTTAGCATGAGAGCATATTCACCAATCGCATTTACTTTATCATTGGCAAAAGGTAAATACACTCGGCAATCTTTTTCCCTATCCACGGCCCCCACCCCACCCTTGGGGCATAGCTTTTAATATGCCAACCGTGGAGTTCTACCCCAAACCCAGATAGCACACAAGCGCGCAGCTCATTCATAGTTTTCTCTAATGAGCAGCAATGTGGCAAGCGTATCATTTTTGGCTGTACATTTTTAGCATGTCGTGGGTGCTGTCTCAAGTTTTCCGCAATCCGCCATCCCCAACTGCCAAACCTCTATCCCAAATAATATGTATGCTTGGCATATGCCTGCTTTAGTTGTATCGCTATAGCTTTTGATATTGTTGCGTGCTTGTGCGAGTTTTGCATGCCAAAATGACATTAGTCACACAGCCATCGAGTCATCCGAGACTGGCAACAAGGACTCGCGACTGAATGTGTGTGTCTATGTGTGTAGCAGACAGCTTCATTTAGCATCCTATTTTGCTACGCTTGCATGTATGTAGTTAGTTTCCTCCACAACATTTCCAACATTTCGCATCTCCATTTCTGGCCATGCTTTGTTTGTTTGACTGCCGCCGCCAACGCGATGGAAGCTGCTGCCACAATTTTGTCGGCACATTTTTGGTACACCATATGAATTTTGGGTTTTATGTGAGTGGCTCAAGGAAAGTGAAGGGGAAGGGGGGTGTTTATTGAGGCCTGTGTGGCTTACTGTACTTGTGGCAACAATTTAAAGTGCGCAAGGAGTACAATGATCAGCGATTAATTAATAGATTCAATACATATTGAAATAGCATTAAACTAACGTAATTCTTACTATTTTTTTGTATACCAGTGGAAATAGTTGCTGGGATCAATCAAGTTTTTGGATTTGTTTTCAAAAATTGATGTATACTTTATAATAGATAAGCCTAGCAAGAAGTAAACGGAATTTTCACTGTCGTCTTTGCCTCTTGGTTATCTAAGAGTTTAGTTAGCGCTTGATGTTGGCAATAAATTAACGAGGTTGTCTTGAATAGTTTTATTTTCAGTGCATCTACTGTGAAAACTATTGCACAGCACATATTTTTTTCACATCGGTGGAAGACTATTCACTTAACTACCTTTGCAATTCTCTGAGATTATTTAACTTTTCACCACCTTACCCCTCTTTTCTTCCTCTTCCACACTAATGTCCGACAAGTCCATTAGCCCATGCTCTAGGCAAACTTGACATTGGACAATATTTCAAAACAACACACAAAAGAAAAAAATGGAAAATGGAGTGTGAGAAGGAGAAGGAGAAGAAAATAAAAAACATCCGGTTTAAAATGGCAGTCGCTGAGCCATTTTGACAAATCTACCAGTTATTATGCGCCTTTGTGAGCAGCGAATGTACGAAAGGTCAGATACTAAAAAGGTGCATAGTGGCTGTTGATGTTGATGTGGATGTCGGATTGAATGTGTGAGTGTGGGCCTGGGTGTGAGTGGCCGATAAATGTGCTGCAAAGGAGGCAACAAAAGGTAACGGCGTCCATGTAAGCGATACCTAATTTCCGTTGTATGTTGCGAGTTGCGAGTGGCGAGTGGCGAGTTGTACTTTCTATTGAGCTTAGGGTGGCTGGCATTGCCGGTTGCCCCCCGGACCCACAAAGCAGCCCTCAATGTTGTTTGTCTTGCATTTTACTAACAGGACAGTCGAGCTCCCTCTCTCTCTCACTCTCTTTCTCTTGACAAGCTTTGAAGCGCAGCGAGCCGTGCGCTTTTATAAACTTATCTCATAACATTAATTGTGGTCAACACTTTTGGCCAGTTCTGGCCTGACCATACACATACATATACAAATTCTTGGCTGGGTGTGGGGCTCATTGGGTGGTTGGGACAGAGACGCATGTTTACATTGTCAGTGATTTATGCAACAGCGGCACATGAGCCATAAATACCAAAATGCCAAAAGTTTCGCACAGGTGAATATGTGGCTATAAGCAGGAGCTGTGCATGTGTCTATGTTCGCTCCCAAGTGACCAACTAAGCAGCAAAAGGATCGACCACTAACCACTCAGGCAGTCGAGCAACAAAAGGCCATGGCCAAAGTTAAATATTTAAGCAGCCGACAAAACAACTCAATTAATTTGAAACGGTACGCCAGAGGCCGCCACACACAGCCAAATGGCAATTGAGAAAGCTTACGAGAAACTTATCCCAACTTCATTTCCATTCCCATTCCCATTCTGAACTAATCCATGAAATGATATACTATTATATCAATCGCATGACGCGACGAAAATAAAAAGGCCAACAGCCACATATTATGTCTAGCAGCTTTTTGGGCCACATCAGCGCATTTATTTGATAGTCTGAGCAACTGTTACACAGTCATTCATACAGTCACACATACAGTCACAAACAAACAGTCACAGTCACAGTTACAGTTACAGTTACAGTTACAGTTACATGCTCATCAAACGATTTTCAGCCTCGAGCATAAGGAAAAAAAAGTGGGGAAAGCAAACGCAAAAGTAAAGAAGAAAAAGTGCCGTTAATTTCTCTTTATAAACCTGCTGGGAAACATTTTCCGTAATGCTGCAGGCAGCAAAAACAAAGGCACAATGGACTTGAGCATAACTTAAGAAAAAACCAAATAACCCAATTATAAAAATTCAAATGAACGACTAGCATATATCCTGTAGCTAGAAATGAGAATAAGTATACCAAAACTATGCAATACGATCAAGAGGCTTGTGATTTCACTCAGCACTCCATCAAAGGAAACGTTTGAGTAGAAAATGAGCAACAGGAAGTATTAGTTCCGGAAGGACAGAGCGAGAAACAAAACTCTCCAGGAAAAATGTGAACAATTCCACCAGTTTCGACTTGAATGCTATACATATAGCCAAGTAAAGTGGTAGGGTATGGTAAAATGAGTTCCTAGAAAGTATCAATTTGGATTATTACTATTTTTAAGCGTTATTATTAATGGAATATTGATATTTGGTATTGTACCCATTGACTTATCGTGCTTAGGGTATAAGGAACATTAAGTAAATACAACTTAGAGACAAGATAAACATCCTGCATTCAAGGCTGAACGCAGAGGCTGTGGTGGGGAGGCGTGTTAAGCTGCCCCCGCTGAAGCAACCAACAACAACTGAACAACTGCTGTAATCAGCAGTTAACAAAATATAAAAACAAAAAGGGACAACAGGGCACACCACACACATACATACACAGGGCGCGGGTGGCGGACAGAAGGACAACGCAGTGCGCTAACGAGCAATTAGATTTCATTCTAAGCTTGGGAATTAATTGCAGTTTTTGCCAGCTTCGCCATGGGCGCTGCCACCAAATAAGCCTGGCTAAGTTCAAAGAGCCAATCGCCCGTTCACAGAGACACACACTTGGAAAAATAAATGTCCGTGAATCACCTTATTCTTAAGATAGTGGAAAAAGGGCTTGTCAACCTTAACAAAAAGATAGATATAGATTTGTATATATTTTAAAACTAAAAATTAACAAGATATTTTTGACATGCGTTTCTACTTTGAGAAATTTAATTACAATACTTCTGTTTCGGGGTAATTTTAATTTGATATTCGAAGCTCGAGATTATATTTTTTTTTTCTTAGTGCAGAAGACTGAACTGTGCCCCTGTGGCAAGCACTGTGTGTGCCATATGTTGTCCGTATTGTGATTCATTGTGAAAATGGCCAATTGGCATGAAGGGGCAGCACTGGGAAAATGTAGAAATGGAGAGCAAAAGGGAGAGCAAAAGGGAGAGCCCATCTTCATCTTCACACTACTTGACAACGTAAGCACCTTTCGAAATTGCACATTAGCACATTAGCTAGAGCTGCCATCCCTGAGATAATGAGGTTGGGCTGCGTTCCACACATTCAGCGATATTTTTGGGACGTTTTAGCCACAGTTGCCTCGTCTTGTGATTAATTTTTTATTGCAAGCAGAGGGCATGCAGAGTCTAGGGAAGTGATTGTTAGCTGCTTCTGCCGGCGGTGGCAAATAATTGGGGTTTGTCTCACTGACGCCTGTTTACGAGTATGACGACAATGGACTTTTCGGGTAACAGTTTCGTAACGAGCTAATAAGCCGCAAAGGACTTGCGTATAGGTATGTAGACAACTAAATGTTTATAGGTGCCACAAATTGGGCTTAAGGGCTGTTAACTACATTGCAATTAATCAGAAAGGGTCTTTACAATGCGTACTAAGATAAAGAATCTACAAAGAAGGCAATTTAAAATCCTTAATTTTGCATCCACGATTACAAAATAATTTTGAAATTTATTTTAATGTATGATATACACTCTGCGGTATTCGATTAAATTCACTTGTTTTTTTTTTGGTTTGTTTTGGTCATTTTTTTGTGTTACTTTTTGTGTTAAGGGCTAGTTGTTTTAAATATACGTTAAATAAAAACGAAGTAAAATTGTAACATTAACAGAAAATTCGTTATTCAAATAGGGAGGTTAATGTGCGAAATTCGAAAAAAATTTATATAACATATAGAAATTGTATAGAAATATCAAATAAATAATGTTGAACACAGATTTGCTAATATCTTCAAAAATTCAATTTGTCATAAATTCAACTCCTTTTTGGAAGTCAGATTTGTGTGCAAAATCCTTATCCCGAAACCATTCACGACAGGTGTACGACACATGTATTATAGCATTATCCTGTCGGAATAAGGCATTTGGGTCTGGTTGATCCTCCATAAAGTTCAGCAAATCTTCGTCCAATAGGTTTATATAACCCTCCGAGTTCATACGGACTGAAATTTTACAAATCAAGATTCTTTTCTGATAATCGAATGCAGCACAGATAATGAGTGAGCCAGCACCACAGCTTCGAGTTCGGAAAAATCTCTCAGACTTGCTTAAATCATACCAGTAATAATTTTTTCTCATCAGAAAATATCACATTTTGCCACTATTGAGTCCAGAACATATGTTTTTTTTTTGCAAAATTTAATCTGGTTACTTGGTGTACCTTCGTTAATGCTGGCTTCGACCTCATTTTTTTCGAAACCAATCTAACAGTACTTGACAAGATTTCGAAAGCTTCGATACTTTTAGCCGTATATCAATCAAAATGTTAAATGCCATGGCATTCTTATGCCGCTCAACTCGTAACATAGCAGATTTTTGCCAGTGTGATAATTTTTTTGCTGGTTTTTTTTGAGCATTGTTTGTTGAAGTTTTCTTTTTTAATTTTAGCTAGTTATCAATGCCGATCGACATAATTTAGTTGATATTTGCCTGTTGCTCAATCCAGTATCCTTGTAAGCCAGTATCTCCATCTATCTCCGTGTATACGAGAACCTATATTCCAAATTTGAAGTCTCTAGCTCTTATAGTCTCTGAGATCCGCGTGTTCATACAGACGGAATATATCGACTCGGCTGTTGACCTTGATCAAGAATATACATATATATATTCTTTGTGGGGTCGGAGATGCTTCCTTCTGCCTGTTACATACATTTGCACAAAACTATTATACCCTTTTTATCCATTTTCAATGGGTTCAGGGTATAAGAAGGAAAAAATCCAAAAATGTTTATACTTCGCTTGCGCTTTCACTACCAATTAAACTTAAAAATAATATAATCTGATTTTTATTCAAGTATACGCTGAATATTTTAAGATTCTCGGCAATATTTTGATCTTTATTCGAAATGTAACAAAATTAATACAGAAAAGGGCAATTTTAAATTGCTTTGTCCTGCAAACTCTTGTGAAAGCCCTGAAGCTGTATAGTTAAAATGAACTAATTACCTAGGCTGGCAGTCAGAAACCATCAAGGTAAATCACGTTACTAATTACCTACCTAACCTAACAAGGCTAGCCCAAAAGAGCTTACCCGAATCAAGCCAAATCGATTCGAACCATTGAACCACGTCGAATTTAAGCACTCTGAAGCGGATTGAAACCGAAATGAAGGTAAGCCCGTTGCAGTACTGCCAGAGGGTGGGGTAAGGGTTGCTGAAAGGTGGTGGGGGCGGAGGGCGTGGCCTTATCAATAACCATAATGACGCTGATATGTTGAAATGTTGAGTACTCGAGCACATTCAATGCTTGTCTAACGAGCGCGTAAACGGCGCGTGCAATTTCCCAAAGCCATTAAAAACTCAAGAGATAGATGAGCGAGGGATGGGAGAGAGTGAAGAATACACGAAAAAAATTGGCAACACAAACATTAAGACGGCGCCAGGGTTGGCGTTGCAGGCGTGAAATTAAATTGAACAACTTTTGACAGCTAATCTAAGGAGCGAAACTAGAGAAGATGGTGCCTGCTTCTGCTGATCTCTTACACGCATTAAATTTTAATGGAGCACTCAAAAAGTCTGCCACAAGATGCCGTTAAAAGTGCCAGTTCCGAGTGGACGGGGACAGAAACTAATGAAGCCAGCTGCTGGCTGGTGGTTGCTCAACCACAGATGCAAATCACAGCAAAACCAAAAAAGAGCAAGGATTCACCACAGCAGGAAAAAGAACAGCAGTTTAAAAGTAGAAATTTAAGTGAATGTGAACTGAGACTGAGACGGAAACCCAAAAACACACTGCCGGATTGGAAGGCAGAGGAGGTTCGACAGCGTCTGCCAATCGAACCCATGTCCAACTAATCCGCTCTTAATTAAAGATTGCCGCACCGCAGCCCCCTGGAGCCCCGGCTGCTACAGCTGGAAAGTTTTCAACGTCGCGTCGCCTCCTTGGCAAATAGACTCGTACTTGCAAATTTTCGATATGAAGTTGTTTTGGTGGGGGGAAATTTTCTGGCCAGCAGCCGTCGCTAAACCTCAAGAAATAAATCTTTGACAAAGCTGCGCCGCAAACTTGTTTGTCTAAGCAGCAGCCCCCTCTGCAATCCTTGTCTCGTTGCCTTCTCCCCCAACCCACATCTCGACTGTCCATTGCCTAGCTTTAAGTTGGCCAACAGAAGGTGTTATTATAATGTACCAATATGTCTGGTCGCCAAGTTACGTTGCTGCTGCTGTTGCTGTTGCTCCTGCTGCTTCTGCTCCTTGGACGTGATAAGATCATAATCCCATTTATGTCTTTACTCGGGGCGGCGCACAGAAACTTTTGTGGCTCCCGAACGGGGTAACACAAGACGCCGCTGTTTATATATAAACTCAGGTCAGAGAGCACTAAATCAAGTTGCCACCGTCCACAAGCCAAACGGGTGGTGCTGCTGATAGTAGTGGTGGTGGTCCTGCACTTAAAGAAAAAGTACGCCTCATAGAGTTTTGAATATGGCTCTGCAAAGTAAACGGATTTTTTTGTATTTATTTATATCTTTTGAGATATTGAAAATTCATTGCTGGCCTCTGGTCTCGATTCTTAAAAATATGTTATGCACAATTATTAGAAAAAGTTACTCTATAAAAAAAACAAACGATGTATCCCAAAAGTCAAAGGATATGTTCATATTTAACTAAAACTTACTTCTCTAAAAAGGACTGCGATTTCTTAATTCAAAATGTTGGGGTTTTCCTCTGAGTGCGTACGCAAAGAAGCTGTTAAGCAGCTTAAAACTATACTTGGGCTTCCACTTGGGCAATTGTTGATAAGCGCCCAGCCAAACAACAGTTTTGCATTGGAACAAATTTGAGACTTTTGTTAAGAAAACTTTTTGCCCAAAGAAGCTGCAAGGATTTTGTGAAATGGGTAACGTCAGCTGCTAAAAGGGCGTTCCGTGTATGGGTTGTATGTGTGTGTGTGTGAGAGAGTATGTGCTGATGATTTTATCAGTAGACCACGTACAGCAAATACTCGCAGCAGCAGCAGCATCCAAATATGTGCCTCAAAAGCGTAAGCATAAGCTCTTTTGGCTTAAACAAAACGTATCTGCTAAGGTTTTGTAATTGCAAAGATAGAGCCCAGTTAAGTACATCGACTAAGAATTAAACTGAAAATGACTCAAATTACTTTTTGTGAATTAACTAAGCAGAGTAAACTAAAATGATTAATGGTGTAAATTTATGAATATTTGTAATTGCTCAGCGATCACAAAATTACAAAAAATAGCGAAATTACCTTTTATATCGATGAGTGAGAAGCTGTGGAATCAATGTTATATACATGTACGTATGTATGTATGTAAATGTTAAACATACGTCCGATTGGCTTAAGAGTTTTGGTCGCTGCAAAGTATACAAACATATTAGTCATTCAATGTATCTATGCCGGAAGTTGGAGCTTCGGCAGTTGGATTTATCCATAGTTGTAAATTGTATATAAAGCCTAAGTTTGTAATTAATTAGGGCTGACAACAATTGTCAATTATCTATTTTAATGCCATTTAAGAATTTCGAAGCCATACAGAGCTTACGAAATATACTACTAAGGAACTATCAGGTTATCTCGAATCCTTGAAAGTTTCCATTTGCTTTCTTGCCTTTTGTCTCCTGTGATTTCTTATGCTCGGCACAACTTCTAGTTGCAAACCAAGTTGGGTGTGTGTGTGTGTATGTGTATGTGCAGCTGATAAAACAAATGAGCCTTAATGCGACTTGCTTGAATAGACTTCAAATGTGCGGGTGTTTGTTTGGGGCCCTTTGAATTGGGCCCTAAGCTCTTGAGCCCAGTCAACTGTAACTAATTTGTTGCACACAAGTTGGTAGCTCTCAGCTTTCATGGTATGCCCATCTATAGACCACTTTGTGATGCAGCTTGCAGTTTGCCATCACTTTTGCGTCTTTTAAGAACTGTAACGAATATATGAAAAGCAATTTCTAATTAACTTCACAAACGGTTGTTTAAATGTTTGACGGAAGTTTGACACTGAAAATTTCTTTCTAAAACCTCTCTTTAGGCTCGTCTAAGCTGATCTACGTTAGCAAGAGAACAATAAAATAAATTAGTTAACTTCTTCTTTATTTATTTATAGCAACTCGACAGAATCTTAAGAAAATACATGTAAATAGTCGCAATAATGATTGTAGAAACATTCAGCAACATCGAATACTTTTTAATAGATCGTCAAAATATTACAAAATTCAATAATCAATTTAACTACAGAGATCGGCAAACCATTAACCTATATAAGATATTTCGCACTCAAGATAAATGATATGACATAATTCTATATGCAATCAAATCCACACACTCAATTTCCATTTCCAAGTCATGGCTGTGATCCCTTATGTTTCTTAGAAGACATTTTATACTTGTATTCAGTTTCTGCCTTTCGGCTTCTTATGAGTTACATGTTTAATTATTTTCAATGTTTTATCTGATGATGATAGAGGATGGCTTTATGAGTGTTTTCGAATAGTTTTTTGCAGCTGAAGTTACTGATGATTGAGTTGTTTGCAAAGTGAAAGGCATTTGACAAGGAGTTGGAGAGTAGCAAACACAATTCTGGTACCCGCATGGCACTTTGGAGTAGAGCCGAGCAGACAGGACACACATGACATTCACACACACCCTCAGACACACACACACCCACAGACACACAGTAATAGTTATCAGCTGGCGAAAATGTTTTGGCGGCGAATGAGAATTTTGCACGGAAGCTGAATCTGTACGGCTGTCTGACTGCATCAGGAGTGTGTGTGTGTGTATCTCCAATGAGGTTTTGTTTCAATTTCCTTTCGATAGGCCACAGGCATCCCGAGAACAGGACGCGGGCGTCGACAATTTCATGCATAAATTCATTCGATGTGTGTGTGTGTGTGTGTGCGCGCGTGTGTGTGTGTGGGCTTCATGCCTCACTGAAATTCGAGTGAGATACTTCCTTCCGCCACATTTGTTTGTTTTGACTGTTAAACACCCCTCGCACCCCCCTCAATTGCACTACCGCCTCCACCTACACGTTGTTGCATCGTACTGCTGCTGATGATGATGACTTTGCATCTAAAACAATTAAGTTTCATTTAAAAATAAAAAGAGAAAAAAAAGGAGAACACATCAAATCGGTGCTGCCAAAACAATTTACATACTGCGCATAACTTGGCTTAAATGAGTTTTGCAACAAATTCTGACAGGACGGGTGACAGCAGCCACAGCAACAACAGCAGTAACAACAACAACGTTGTCCAGCGACGTGGCTGCGATTTACAGCTAATCCCTTATGGGCATTTTGTCATTCCCTCATGCCCTCGCCCCTCCTCTGGCCCATTTATCCCATCAGTTTGTATGGTAGGCTGGCAGGCATGCAGGCGGGCTGCAGGAACATCAACAACGTCCAGGCCAGATCCTTGCCAGGTTGCGGCTCATGCAAATTTCATGGGGTACGCAGAAAAAAGCGACACATAAAAAATGTGAAATACATTTCCTGTCGTCTAGTCACTGGGACTGGGCGAGGGACGTGCGAGCACCAGCAGTAGCTGCAGCAGCAGAAGCCAGAACATGGATAGGACAGTGTCGTTCACGTTCACGTCGACGACGACAAGTGCGACAAGTGCGCCCGGCTGTGGGCGTGCCACATAAATAAATATATGTATGCATGTATGTTTGTGTGTTTTTGCAACGGCAACAACAAGTTGTAAAAAAAGCCAAGCACACAATTTATATCCTGGACAAAGGACAGTCGCCGCTTATCCCAACTCCAGATAGTGGACGACTCTCGGTTCACTTACCCTTCACCAACCCCAGCCACTCTCCTCCACAGCCCGGGAAGCCTGGGCAGCCTGGGCAAAAATTTTGCTGCCGAATTTAATCCAATAATAAATGGAATATTGCTGACCTCGGGCATTAAATTAAATGTTGTTATCAGTCGAGTGCAGAGAAATTATCAGGCGGCGGTTTGCCACATACACACACACACACACACACACACACACTTTTACGCAGTTGCATGCCACACTCACGGGCTGAAGCTATCATAAAGGAAGGGAGTTGTGTGAGCGCAAGTTGAGTTATTTGTGCTGAAACTTGATATAATATGGCAATTGCCAACGATTGCCTGTGCTCCACTTGGACATACCCTGTTTGCAGACATACGCTAATGCCCATCGTACACCAACTCAAATGTAAATGATACAAATGAATAAATACATTAAATTGTTAGCTAGAAATGAGGTCTTTCGCCAATTTATTTATGTAGTTATAAGCAGTTATCAAGAACCTCTAATATAAGCCATTCTGGTAATAAGCCATTCTGGTAATAGACATACTGGTAATAGACATTCACTAGTATAACGATCTGCTTAACTACGCCCGCGAATTTGAAAAACATTTCGATCAAACTAAAATATGCAGAACTTGTCTTTATTTTTGTATTGTATTTGTATACTACAAAATGTTGTGCAAGAGCAAAGTTGGATCAAATTTTCTGTATGCTGTTCAATTAATACATTCATTGGAAAATTTAAATGTAATTTGGCATTGGCAATAGCTTTCAAATTATTGATTGCTCATCCGTTTGACTTTTTAAGTCGACACGCTAGTCAAAAACAAAGTCGGAGTCGATATCAGTTGCTCCTTCAAAGTAGCTGTCTCTTACAAATAAGTTGCGCCCCTGTGAGCAGTGAGTAAGAGTTATGTGCAAGTGACTCTCTAGTAGCAGCATGCGGCGAGGGGGCGGTAAAGCTGGAAAGCTGGTGGAAAACTTCTGACTGCGACTGAATGTTCTGTGTCTGTTTGGCCGGATATTAAGCTCGTTTGCATATAATTTGCGTTTCAGAGACAGAAGCAGCAACTGAATGTGAAACTGAAAGAGGAACAGAAACCAAAAACAGTTGCAACTCGACGCTCGTTGACGATGTTGACGGTTATTTTTGGGGCTCGCCGCGATAAGAGCAGAGCAGCTGAGGCAGCAACCAGTCCGAAGTGGCATTAAGAATCAGACAGTTGTTTTTTTGGGCCCAGAGTAAAGCAATTAAGTTTTGAGGCCACTCGGTATTATCCGACTGCGGCTGTCCCTTCATGTTTGCTAGCATTGTAATTGAGGCTGAAAATTGTTTACCCGACCGACCAAAAAGACGGACAGCTCTTCATATGCTCAATTTATAACAGGTAATGAACGCATAGAACGTGTGTAAAATCTTTGTGTCATATTAAACCGGATTGTTGCGACCAACAACAACACCAGTTGGCAAAATTCCCATTTTAAGAATTTTTCTTTTTGTGTAAATTTTAGGATAATTTAAAAAAGATTGCTTGCACATATTAACATTTGCATTATGTATACATATTTTCTGAATACAGAAACATTTTATTTGGCGCAACTATTTTTTTTATACTTCTTGTTTGTGCAACATACATAAATAGTCAATTTGTGAATAAGGAATGATTTATCCTTCTTAAGAAATATTACAAAAAGTATTCCACCTGGAATATGTCGGCCGAAATTCTATCATTAAATCGATTATTGCTGAGTGTAAGCAGAATATTTTGAAATGTTAAAAAAGCCTAACTTTAATCCTTAGCTGTAGCAGCAGTCGCGATTCCCCTTGCAGTGCAACCATTTCAAATAGGTTTCCTATATTTAAAAAGATATGGTATGATAAATATTTATAATACAAGTTTTTTATTCTAGGCAAATTTTGCACATAAGCCAACATACTTGAGGCGCATCTTTAAGCCTGTTTACTTTTCGAATTGCCAACGGCAAAAGTGTCTTTACCTTGCTATGAGCCCAGAGAACTTTGTACAAAGGGCAAAGTGCTTGGACCCAATGTGTGTTGCCAATCAGCTAAAGTCTTAAAACACATTTGCATAAGTTAACGCACACACACGAAGCTGTGTGTGAGTGTGGCTGTCTATCTCTGTACAAGGATATATTGCATGCGAATGCTTTTTAATCCTTTTTGCGTGACGGCAACTGGCGTTGAGAGACTCGCAACACGGCTCGACAATTGTCTTAGTCCTCTCAATGAGAGGGTTTTTCGGCGTAAGTCGGCCAGGCGTTGATTATAATTGACTTTGGCTGACTTAAGTGCCAAAATGGAAATATCATGTACCACATACAGTTTATAATTGTCTGAGACGCCTGCCTGCCAAAAATGTACACGTACGAGTAGCAATTGCCCTGGGGTACTTTTCTCACTTTAAGGATTGTATTCTATATTGCCAGGGCACCATAGTGATATTTAAAAACGCATGATTACCCCAAATGAAATTAAATGATGTGCAAAAATGTTTAATATACGTATAATCATGCTTCTAACGTTGTCCTGGCCACTGGTCAGTCCATAACAAAACACACTTTCAATCTATTGCCATGGAGGCTAAGTGCTTCCAATTGCACAGCACCCATTCCTGATATTCCAGAACGAAACATTCCACAATTCTAACAAGTACATACCAAATAAAGGCAATAAAATAGTTTCACTCTTGGCCAATAAAAATGAAAAAAAAAAAATATATATATATATGAAAACATTGTCATGGTATCACCTTCCTTTCTTCTCCCCCTGGACAAGTTAGGGGACAGATGGTGTTGCTGGTGGTGGTGTGGCACACAAAAAGCCATTTCAACTTGAACATCAACTGAAAGTTGTACTTGCTGTGTGACTGCGAAGTTTTCGATTTCGGTTTAGCTTCTTTTCTTTGTGTACCCTGTTCTCTGTTGTCAAAGCAGAAAGAGATGTATACGTATGTATAGCAACGTTTAGAAATTGATATCTGGTCTATTTCGGTACATTATACTATATATATTTAAATAGGCTACAGTATTTTTTTATTTTTTAAATTTTTTAATATATTCTTACATATCTTTCCAGGAAAATATTGAAAACATACTACCAACAGGATTCATTCCTACTCTGACCGCACAGCAATCAGAGTATCCCGAAATTGTGTTCTTACATCTGTTCTGGTTTCATTGTGTTTGTAATTCTACTTATTTGTTGGTTTTCGCACCTTGCTGAGAAAGTGCAGTAAACTGGCATAAAAAACTGGCGCACTTGCGACGTGACTCTTGCATCCGCATCCGCACCAGCACCATCGTAGTCATCATCATACTCATCAGCATCATAACAGAACATAATGATGTTGATGATGCCATCAGTATGATTAAAAAACTTTCGCATCAGCTGCTAAATCTGCATTGATCGGGTAATGTTGAGCAAAGGATGGGGTCGGTTCAACGGCCTTTCGTCTCTGGCTTGCGGGTATGCGCCGACTAAATAATTGATCCCCAATGTCTCATTTAGCCCCACACGCACACACACACACATACGACCTACAAACCTTCCACCGCTTGCTCCTTTGGCACTCGCGCAAAATCAAACTGAAGTCCATAACAAGTAACTGACCGCCTCATAAAGCAATTAAGCGCATGTGGCTGACCGACCAAGCAGCAACGTGTTGGAATATCCCCAGCAAAATCAACAACAATAACAGGCATCCACATTGCTGACCCTCACTGTCCCCATTTGACGCCAAACTCTTGGATTGGGTGCTCGTGTGCCGGCAGAGTTTGGCTTAGTACGGAGCTCAAGTAATTCATAGCATTAATTATATTAAACGACCCTAAAGCTGGACGAGACGACCACTTGATTTGGAAGAGGAGGGCAGCAGCAGAAGCAGCTATTGAGGATAGTCCTGAGCTACTGCCATAGCCTTGACCCTAACTCAGCATGTGTGGCTGTCCTGGGCAGCAGCTGGCGTTGGTTGACTATATTCAAATCAGCATTGCCTACTTGAATGATCCATGAAGAGATAAAGATAAAGAATACATAAATGTAAACAAATTCTAAAATCTACAATCGATTTATTATTGTTGCAGTAGAGGGTATCTTCTAGTCTTAACTGATATATTACATGTTCGCTTATTGTTTTCAAAATATTTGCTAATAAATTCAAATAAAAATAAAACCTCAAAATATTTCATATAACAGATTTATGCGCAAAAGCAAAGTAAACTGCTAAAAAATAATAATTAATAAATACATTCGACCAAAAGCGAGCAAATATGGACAGTCTTTGTTGTTGTTGTTGTTATTTTTGTTGCTGTTGTCGCTGTTTTTGTAGTGTGTGACAATGTGCAGATAAAAGTAATTAACGCCTATTTGGGGAACTGGCCATATAGTGCGCTGCAGGGGCTTCGACTCTGGTCAACAACAGCTACAACAAAACGTGGTTGAAACGAGCTTCAATAATAACAACAACAACAACAACAACATGCATGCAATAATTATTGACTTATTGGCCATATTGGCATTTAAGAGTCCGATGCCACCGAAAAATATTTGCATAAAATTTGCATTGACAACGGTTGAAAGCAATTGAAACAATAATTTCGTCATTAATGTGCGACAATCCTCCAACTCGGCCACAAATCCAGCAATGTAGCGCCAAAAGCGCCCCTCCATGTTGTGACCCCTTCCCTTGCAACTCACCACCGATGCTCCACCTTTGTGCCGGCTGCAATCCACCTGCAAATGCGAATTGAAAACGTGCTTATCGGCGCGCATCAGCAACGTAGCCTGATCCCGGAGACCCGAACCTGAACTCGGACCACCAGAAACAGTAGCAGCAACAGCAGCAGCAGCAGCAGGACACCATTATTACTGTCCGAATTGCATTTAAACGCCATTACTCGCACATTGCAATTGTTTAATGCGTTTAATTACATTTGTTGGCTGGCACTTAATGTTTTTATAATTAATAGAATCAATATTGATATTGGACCTGGGACTTTGTGCTCCACACGCCACTCACACCCGTCGCAGGGTCAAACAGTTGCGGTTAATTGTAGATTAAAAATGCAGCAATGCAACCGGCATTCAATGCGTTGCACGTTTGCTCATGCAGGCGTTAATTTTCTGGTTAAACTATAGACCTCAGTAAAAGTATATTTTCGAATGTAAATAAAGGAAAATTTAAAAAAAAAATCATATAAAACATATAAAAAATGAACACCACGGTAAAACTCTGATAAAGCCACACACAATTTGGAGCACTATTTAGCACTTATTTAGAATATACATAAAAATATAGATGTTAGTTCTGGTATTTGACAAATCCAAACAGTCAAATTAAATATTATCGTAATTCACACAAAAAATATTAAAAATGCGGCAGTTAACAAAATAAAGTGGTTTTATATCAATATAAATAAGTTAGTTGTAATAAACAATAGTTTTAAATAATATAATAGCTAAATTGAATAAGTTCAACATTCACCTATTATATGGGCCAGATTGTAGCTATTTAAAAATGTTTCGTCTGATTTCACACTGATTAAAATGCAATTTTTATTTGCTTTTAAATTGTTTGCCTGCAAATATTTTTATTTGTCTTTGCGCGACGCATTTAATTACAATTGTAAGGAAGCAGTGTAGAAGGGGGGAGCATGTTGCATGCATGCATGCATGCAAAATGTAAACAGGCTAACCCATGCACGCCCCCCCCCCCCGCCAAATGGAGTCGGAAGTAAAAAAATAAAATAAAATGCGAGTGCTTTAAAATGCAAGCAGCGTAAAAGATTAGCGCAATTATTTCAGCTTGAAGGCGTTTAACTTTACATTGCAGCGCACACGTTGCGAGTTCAAAGGGTTCACAATTGCGCACACAACTCCGCACAACTCCGCACAACTCCCTAGGTCGTCCATTCATTCAACTTGAGTTTCATGTTGCACAGTTCTGGGCACTTGGGCAAAAGTCTGAAATTGCCAAGTTTTGTTATGCTTTTCGTTTCGTTTCGTTTCGCGTGAAATGCACCGATTTGAAATTTACTCATCGTCATGTGAATATAAAACGGGAATTGGGGGTTGATATCTATGATGTGGTCATGCTGATAATCCCGGTGCTTAGTTCTTGGCCAACAGTGGAATCGAATAAATAAGATACATTTTTTTATATTTTATTTTATATATTTTATGTGTGTGTGTGTGTGTTAGGTGTGGGTGGAGGTGTGAAACATATTTCTTATGAATGGAAATGCAGTTGATTTGCTTTATGTCACTTCTTTCTGCAGATGGACAAAGATTGATGCAATCTGTTTCTCCTTTTCCTAGAAATAAAAAAATAAGCGCAGGTTGTATATAATAAATACTTATGTACGATGAAGCCTGGTAGAGTGAAGTCACTTACATTATGTACTTAGTCTAACGTTTCTTCATATTCATAGTTGGGTTACAAATGTTTTAAGAAGTCATCCGCTAAGTAATGATTGAAGTTTAATGACATGTATTGGTTGTGTAAGCAAAATACTATTGGAGAGTACTCTGCAAGTTGTTGATTTAAATTCGTTAAATTTCGTCTGGAGATGTACGCTTGTCAATTGAATCACATTCACTAGCTGTTAAATCATAATTTATGTGAGTCTCTTTAGCAATGACCATTATTCATAGTTTGAGAACCATTTAACGAGCTCTCATTTGAGTTCATGGTCTTATGCATGTTGGTCTGATGAACTTGCGGAAGGCGAATGAGGTGAAACATCTGAATTCGTTGGATCCATTTCTGGGTTTTTCTGAGAGACATTTCCGCTCATATCGGAGGACGCATTACTGACATTGCGCATGAGATACAAACTCCGTGTGTGTGCTAGAATACTTCGCATATTCACACCTATATAAATGTTGGGCAACAGCTGTGCAAATTGCGGATTGTCATCGTCATTCATATTAAAGATTATTTGAGAATTGCTGATTTGCGGAAAGTATACTGAGGGCATCACCGGGCCAGTCGGCGTCAAAAAGCTGTTTCTCTTCCGAATGTCTATCGGAGAGTCCCCACTGCCGTTCTCATAGTTTTGTGTGAACTGAGATATCGATTCGCTATCGATACTGAGATCATATTCAAATTCGTTATACGGACTTTGGTCAGTCTGTTCTTCAATGCTGCTGCTCATGACCCAGGAACTGTCATCTGTGCAGGGGTACGAGGTGAACGAGCTTAACTGTTTGGAAGATAAGTTACTCAGTTGCCCTTGCAAATCCTGTTGGCGTTGCATTTGTTGCTCGAGCGACGATTCGGACGGTTCCGACAGTTCGGACGGTTCCGACGGTTCGGACGGTTCCGACAGTTTGGACTGTTCCGACGGTTCCGACGGTTCCAGCTGTTCCGACTGTTGCGATGATGTGGTGTTCGAGGTACCAAAATACGTTAGCTGCTGTTGTGGATGTTGATCCGGATAGTATGGATGATTGGGTACTGAAAATAAAAGTCAATACTATCAATATTATCATCTGAGTAAAAATACGAATAATTTTGCTGTGTATAATAACGGATGACTCACCCATCGGTCTGTAAAAGAATCTCGTCCCATTTCCAGGAGCAAAATTAGGTTGCAGCACATACCGTGGTGCATTCGGCGGCAGCGGCGGCGGATACATGCTCATATATAGGCACCAGCATACGTAGTCGGTCTGCGTACCGACATCGATCAGAAGCGTGGTGGAAGGTGGGGGTTGTGGCATTGGAGTTGGAGATAGCGTCGACAAACCTGAACCTCCGTAGAGACTCACATGCAGGCGCTGCAGATCCTGAGGAGTCAAACTGTGCGGATCGCTGGACGACACATTCTGTGCGAGACGGAACAACAGAGAGAGACAGCAAGAGAGAGGCAGATGAGCATTAAATGAAGAGATTCTCATTGCAGACACTACTCACCGATGACAAAAATAGACTCGGATGCAGCGATTTTACTTCCAGAATGGCAGTGGTGTAGGTGGCCATCTGGGCTTGGGTCATGTTGGCAAAACGGCCACACAACAAGGGCAGCATTAGATTATGGGCACGTAACAAAATATTCTTTAATGTGCCAAGATATTCCGAGCTCGACAGGCCGCAATCGACCACTTGTCTGACAAATTCCTCAAACGACGGAAACTCTGCCTCTGTGCCTTCTGAAGGCGTGACGGAGCTACTCATGGGTGTTGACACTCTTGGGACGTCAAAGTCCAGCACCTCTTCTTCCGACAGCATTGATATCGAACCATTGGAACACGGAGACCTGTCGACACTTGTGCAAAGACTGTGTGGCGATTGTCTCTGCTGCGGTATGAAGACATCCGCATTCCCGCTTAGTCGCCGTGGCGCTTCTGCCTGTGTCTGCTTTCTCGATTTCGCGAATGAAGAAGCCGGGACTTGTTGGTTCTTGTCCTGATTTAACAGATGGTATGCTGGTATGGTTTGTGCTGAAGGCTGTGGTGAAACTTCAGTAGCTGGTGGTGACTCTACTCTCTGCATTTGCGGTTGTGATGAAACCACACAAGGCTCCTGTTCAATCCTTGGATAGCTTCGTCGATGCATCACCCCCTGCTGCACTTCTGGAAAACATTTGCGATGTGAAGATACTGTTTTGACTTTTTGCTCAAATTGTCCTACGGACAGTACCGTAGGAGACGGTGACTTTTGTGCAACTCGTTGGTTCAATTCTGGAAACGAGTTTGCTGTTGGCTGTGACGTATTGGGGTTTCCTTTCTTTCTTGGAACCTGAGGTTCCAAATGATGTATAGATTTCCCGGATGTCGGTGGTGCAGGTGCAGCAATGTTTTGCTGCACATCAGGGCAGCATTTACTGCGTGAAGGTATTGTCTGAGCCGGTGGCTTTGGTGCAATTTTATGCCTCACTTTTGGCAATTCTGGCCATTCATCCAGTGGAAACAAGTTTTCTGTTGGCACCTGCTCCTGTTCTTGTTTATGCTGCTGCTGATACTCTAATTGCTGCTGCAATTGCTTCTCATGATGCAATTGTTGCTGATGCAGTTGCTGCTGAAGAAACTGCTGCTGATGCAATTGCTGCTGAAGGTGATGGAGCTGCTGATCTTGCTTCTGCAGCTGCTGTCGCTGCAACTGCAACTGCAGCTGTTGCTGCGGCTGCTGTTGATGCAGTTGTTGCTGATGGAAGGGCTGCTCATGCGGGTGATCCATATACTGCTGGTGAAGCTGTTGCAGTTGATGCTGATGCAGTTGTTGTTTCTGTTGTTGGTGTAGTTGCTGTTGTTGGAATTGCTCCTGATGACGTGGGTGCTGCAATTGCAGTTGTTGCTGAAACTGCTGCTGATGCAGGTGTTGCTGGTGCATTTGCTGTTGTTGCTGTTGCTGCTGTTGATACTGAAACTGCTGCTGATGCAGGTGTTGTTTCTGTTGTTGGTGTAGTTGCTGTTGTTGCAATTGCTTTTGTTGACGTGGGTGCTGCAATTGCTGTTGTTGTTGTTGCTGTAGCTGTTGTTGTTCGTGGCGCTCTAGTTGCTGCTGCTGCAGCAATGGCTGTTGCAATGGCTGCAGCTGATGTTGGCGATGCTGTACCCCGACTTGCATTGGCAAGAGTATTGATTCTCGGCCTGGCAATACCACCTGTGGCTCAGGTGCACCACCCGGTCGTTCCAGGTCGCTCCAATAACCATCGGGTACCGGTACCGGTCCTGATACCGATTGCTGCTGCGGATCTGGTTGTACTTGTGATTGAATCAATGCCATCTGGTGCTCCCTGTCAGGCATACGCTGGCCAACGAAAAAGCACTGCTGTTCCACATTTGGGCCACATCCTTGGGATGGTAGGCTTGGCACTTGAGGTGGCAAATGATGAATTTGGTGCTGGTTTCGAGGTTGCATTGCCACTAGCGTGCGGGGCGGTTGCTCGTGCCAAGTGGGTTCCATACCTATGCGACCGATCGAATTACCAAAGGCGGGATTCATGAGATGCATGTCCGCTTGCGCGCGGTGTGATGCGTCATAGTTGGACTGCTCCGACACAGACTCTCTCTCATTGTTCTCGAGGTTGGGATCGATTGGACGCGGTGGTGGTGCCTGACATTGTGGAATGACCTGTGTTTCATGTTGCAGATCCATCAGCTGGGTGGTAAATGAGTCACCGGGTTGGAAAACAGCAGAATATGGCGACATCCCATCATCCTTCGTCTCTAGTTGCTCATTTGCTATTTCGCAGACAGAAGGTACTCGTTAGAAGTGATTTACTTGGATTATTTTTAAAAGCTTACTAAAGTCGTGAATTGGTTCGTTTGAGGCTTGATTTGACGAGTTTGAGGATGTGTGTCCAGACTGGGCAGACATACTGTAGTTGCGTCTGAATGAGAACTTATACTGAATGACACCTTAAGGTCATCGATCCGTATGTACGAATGCAAGTCTCTGGAAAATGTATGGGCTGAAATGTATATTATTTACCAACATTTTACATTTTATGCTAGAAGCTTTAAAATTTCTTTAATCTATAAGATATTCTAAATTATTCCAAAAGGGTCGGTAGAACCAGCAATAGGTGGAACTCGTAAGACTAGCATGTTCATAAATGTCTTGGTTTTGTATAATGTAAATCGTGTCTGTTCCAGTTTAAAAAGCTTTCAACTGCACCAAACGTGCCTCGCATATTGAAGGACACCAGCTCTCTCAGCTGTATACCAAAGCGGGCTGTTTTATGGTGCTTTAGAAGACGCTGGTGCCACGCACAAAAATCTCTCATCCAGAGGGCCGACAACATTTTTGCAATTATTTCAAATATTTTTCAACACGGCTTTGAAATGCGACGTGCCGACGAATACTACAAGAGCCAAAGGATACAAAAAAAACCCTTTTGTTATGTGTGGATGTTGCTGTGGTTTTTTGTCTTGCGCCAAAATATTTTTCCACATTTTATGCTGCGCATATTTTTTGCCGCAGCCTTGGCGCGAAATTAGCGGCAAGCGGCTGAGGAAGTGGAAAAAAGACAGCGTAGATAAACTTTAAATAAAACATGGCACAAAACAAGGTCGCTGGGTTGGGGATTGAATGGGGTGGGGCAATGGTGCGGGTGAAGGCGCGGGAGCAATCGTCGAACGCTGGCACAGACCGCAATTCAAATAAAATCCTTTAGGGCTTTTGACTTTTAACTCATCCGTTTAACGAGCGCTCATGTTCGTGAGACGGCAAATGGCAGGATAGCTGGATAGCAGGATTGGAGGATGGCAGAATGGCAGGTTGGAAAGATTGCCTGGGTAAGGACAATACCCTTGACACCTATACTCGCACATATGTATATCTATACACACATACACACATGCAGCTTTGGAGTTCAGCACGTCGCGACTTGAGCGCAATTGCAAAACAGTGGCCGAAACAGGCAAAGCCATATCTGGAAGAGAAATACTCTATCTCGAACGGTATACATAACACATTTGATATTTGTGTAAGTTTACGAAGGATATTTAACTGCATTATACCATATTTGATGGATACAAAAAGATATATGTGTTTATATACAATAAAAGAAGCAAGAAAGAGACATTTTAGAAATCTAGTAGTAGTACTATCGAACGGTCCAAAGATATAAAACAATATTATTTTATACAAATGATACAAAACAATTATATTTCATATAACTCTTTCGTTTAGCTTATGTCAGGTCTAAAGTAAAAGAATATAAATTTAAGGTTAATCGGTCATCCGACGCCCACCCTAAGCTCACTCGTATTGAGTATTTGCTTAGTCGACTCAACACTTCAACTACACACACACACACACACACACACACACACAAAACGTTTTACAATTTTTATAAGTCTTTTTCGGGTGGGATATACATATATATAACACTGCTTTGATTGCTTTTGCCTGCTGTCCCTCTCTCTCATTTCTCTGTCTCTCTTTTTCTCGCACCAGCGCCCAACCTGTGAGTCGATTGATGACGCCACCCCCAAAGCCATTGCCAATTGTCTGTTTGGCAATGGGCCTGTTCTTGTTGTTGGTGGCATTTTAGAATTGTGAACAATTGCCACTCGATGCGCATAATAAACGACTTCGAATCCTGCGCAAAAAAGGATTCGCATGCGCCACATGAAAGGCGTCGATTGTGGCGCTCGCCTAAATATGCAATGAGCCAATTCATACACAATGGCACGACCATTTGGCATTGGAATTGGCATTGACTTTGGCCCTACAGGATTCCGTCATTTAGAACTAACTGAATACACTTGTCGCGTATACGCCCCGTGGACACATGTCCCTCCCCGCCTGAAAAGAGAGTATGCCTCGTTTAATAAATTGAGCGATTTATGCTATTTATGCGGCTGATTTGACATTAATGTGGACTGAACAGACTACGCCTACCACTCCCCTCCTTCCACCCCGCACACGCATATGCATAAATCAGCGTGCGTGTGTGTTTATTTACATGTTGCTTGCCTGTGTCTTCAGCTGCCGCCGTCACTTCCGTGTGCCACCTTTTTATTTATGACAACATCTGTCGCAACAACTTACGATTTTTGGTATGTTTGTGCGTGCGTATGGGATTGTGTGTGTGTGTGTTGAGGCGTTAACATCTATGCCACATACATCGTTAATCATTTTAACGGTGCAACTCCTTTTCGTGCCTCAGTGTCTTAGTTCCCAGCCACCTTACGCTTCATTATCCTTAAGCTTCCCGTATTTTATGCCCAAACTTTTGCCATAAAAAGCCCCCCAATAACAACGAAAAAATAAGAGGCCGACTGAGAAGACTAACAGCCAAACAGGATTTTCCCCAATTTTCCAACATGATCAATGATCAAGTTCAATGAACTCACCTGGCAAGTTTTCCAACTGTTAATTCCTCCCTCTTGCAAATGTCTTGCTTTTGTATGTATATATATAATGAAATCCAGATGTTATAAGAGAAAATTTTTCGAAATTTTCAGAGCCACTTGCTGAGATCTGCGTCGAGTTGAGAAAATAAATTTGAAGTAAAAAAAGCACATTTATAAATTATAACGGGATTAACGCCGAAAACATACGTAATACAATATAATATATACTCGTATAAAATAATATTTATAATATAATACGTAATGGTAGACTACAAGGTAAACCAGAAGTATGAAAAGAGAAAAGAAAGAGAAGGAGAATCGAGGAAAAAAAAAACAAAAATAAGTTGTGTATACATACTTTAAGCCGCCAAGCTTCAAGGCACAGACCTAATTGATTCGTTGAGATTTGCTGAGTATTTCTTAATCTACAGATTGGTATAAATGAAATAAAACAATAAGCAGAACTTGACATAAAATATTTCATATACTATATAAAAATACATACCACTATATACTACTAAAATAGTTCAATAATGCTGTTGAGTTTTTGCGCGGCAAAAAGCGACGCACTTGTTTTGGATGTATGCTTTCATCTAGTGGTGATAGTTGGGGTATCGATCGCAGTATCGATATCCCTGTATTCAATGTATGCATATATCTATTGGCGGTAGGTGGCGTATCGATCGCAGTATCGATATCCCTATATTCAATGTATGCATATATCGATCGCAGTATCGATATCACGTTATTAACATAAGTAGTGAGAATGTTGTATTGATATTTTGAACAAATTCAAACGGTAAATAAGAATATATGTATGAGGACATTCCAATTCAACGAAGAGATTTTCAGTTCGTAATGATTTTGGTGTTTTACCCACTAGGAATAGCAATTCCCAGTTGCCAATCAATGTCAAAGAGTTGGAAACTGTAGACGACAATAATTCACGTTTGCCAGCTAATAAATTTGAGTAAAGCATTGTGCTGGCATCAAGGGACAACACGAATAACTTTTGCGCTCAACATGATGTTACACACACTAACACACACGTTGAATACGACATTAACCTGTGCAAATAATCAGCCGTAAATATATTACTGATGAAACAAAGGACACAAAAGTTTTTCTTCATTTGTAGTAGAATCGCTTCTTATGGAGGAGGCAGACGAGAAAGTCAGCTGAAAGTATTTAAGGCATAACTCGGTTGACGTGGTGGCATTCAGTTGTTTGCCTCTAATGTGGCATGCCACAGAAATGTAGCAAAATCTTTACTCTGGCTTAGTTTTATATATGGTATAAGCTTTGCTGGTCATTTACGGGGTCACGGGAATCCCCCGACAAAACCATAGTGCTGATAATGATAAGGATGATGATGATAAGGCTGATGATGATGCGGCTTACGGTACGAAGCCAACAAATAGAAATGAATGTCAATTGATAATCAAAATAAATGCCTAACGGCGCTCCATGAATTGGTCTGAGAACTTCCATTAAGTGAAAGCTTGACAAATCCCTGAGAGCATGAGCAGCCGAGGGTGAAACGAAAGTAACTTACATGAGCAAGTTTACGTTCAACGGGCTCTCAGTTCGCTGAGAATATAAAATAAACTCGATTGAAACTTAAGTTTGCCTTCCGGAATGTTCTATGGCTCTAAAACATAGACGCCATATTTTCAAACAAAATGTCGGGTTTGCTACTGGAATGTTGAACTATTATTAGATGCCAGTAGCTGAGCTAAGAATCAGGTTCGGGGACTGAGGGTTGAGGTGCGTGTCAAGGGGCGAGTCCTTGGCCATAAATTCATGTTGGTGTCGCCTGCACATGCAAATGTCTAAATGCCTAATGAGTGAAGCTGGCGGCAGCAAAAACAGGGACACAAATGAGTCCTTAAAGATTAATTAATCTTTGTGGCACATGCGGCCGACGCTGATGCCGCTGGTTTCACAAAACAACAGTTGCCTAGGACACGCGTGTGTTGTGTGTGTGTCTGTGTGTGTGTGTGCAATGTGTGTGTATGTTGGCCGGGGCCAAGGCCATGCTGACCATTGTCCTTAGTCCTTTTTGGTTTCGGTTTTTAAGCTAATGACACAAAACGCCAAAAAGGATGCGAATCCAGGGGGTTAATTTGCCGGCTGGGTCGTTCGGTCGCCTGGTCCGGCTTATCTTTTGCTTTTGAAGAAATAATTAATGACCTCGTTTTTGCCACTGCGGCCGGACTCGCACTCTGGCGCATCAGGAAGGGCATACGGAAGCGGGAATGGGAGTTGGAGCGGGAGCGGGAGGAGGAGCAGGAACAGGAGCTGCGTGCTGGCCATTAAAAATCGTTTATTTCGATTTGATTTAATCCAAAATAGATTGCCCTGTCGGGCGATGCGACACAGACAGAGATGCGGCCAATTTATGCACTCAATTTACGCGCACACACACACACTCGCAAGCACACTTATACACAGGACATAGCAGGCTGCAGGACGCTGAACTGTTGCAGTTGGAGCTGTGTTGCTGGGCGTCCTGGAGCATTTATAAATTTCATTGGTTAATCCTTATTTTCGCATTAAGGGGGCGCACACACCGAGCACATTGCCGCAAAGCTATGCAAATGTATGCATTGTCCTGTTGCGCCACAACAGCCAGCCCCATCCCTACCTATCGTAGCCTATCCCCACCTCACTTCGTCCCAGCCAGCCACGCACCTAGCCGCTGGCAATTAAACTAATCGCACGCTAGGCTTAAAATACGATTTGCGGCGTCGATTGCCAATTTCGCCATTGAAACATTTCAAATGTTTGCCGGAATATATCGCAGAGCAGGACAGGAGGGTGTCGGTCTCGGTGGTTTGCCCTTTGCGATTTGCCGCGGAAATTTATTTTAGCCAACACGCTGAAATTTTCCATTTTCCACATTTGCTCCCAACTTGGAAAACACCACAAATGACATTTAAACTGTTTGCATTTAGCGCCGCTAAATGTTTAGCGGTTTTTGTGTTTTGTGGCTGCCCAAAACCCCATCATACCCTACCCCTTGCTTAATTCAAATGTTTAGTACCGATTAGACCTAAAAGGTGCCCGTAGGACAACAGCATGATTCACGCGTCCGCCTCCTACACCTAGCAAAACTTACCACTCGCGCAAGTGCTGCAAATAGCCCGCCAAATTTAATGTTGATTTTGATATACTTTGAACTGCTTTGTTTTGCTTTTTGCAATTCGTCTGTGCCGTATTTAGAAAATGTTCAGAAAGCAATGGAAACCAACTGTATCGACAATTTTAAATTCAATTCAAATACAGCTTTCTATTCAGTCGTAGCCTACTTTGAGATTATGTGTATTAGGAGGAGTAAGGAGTGTAGGAGTAGGCAAACGCCTGCTTCGATTCTTAATATTAATGTATTAATGTCAACATCTATCGATCAAACTATGAGTTTTTATACTTTGATTCCGAAGGTAACATAGTATACTGGATTTGTGCAATGTCCGTCATGCTGTCTGTCCGTATGTAAGAACGCAAATTTTTTCTACACCATTAGAGATAGAGACTTGAATCTTAGAAAATTTACTAGTCTGTGCCCGCGTCAGGACAAGTGTTAAAATTGAAGTGCTACGTCCACTAGGGGGCTGCCAAAATTGATAAAACCGAAATTCGCAAATCGATAAACCCGCATATCTATATATAATATAAATTTTAAAGTATGTTATTGATAGCTCCCTTATGATATCGACAAAAAGTTGGCGAGATCATGTGTGAGAAAGAGATGGCATGATAATCGCCGGAAGCGCCCATATGTTTTTGTGTATCTACGATAGCCTGAACGTATGTATATACATGCATGCATGTTTGTCAACAGCCCGTTAGGATCAGTTCGGGCTTGTGAATAAAAACATGCGCTGCTTACATTTGGGTCGAGTGCACTCGACTACAGCACTCTTACTTGCTTTTAACAATTTTTACTCGACTTACTAGCCCTGAGCACTCGATTACAATGCAACTTTCTCGAAATTTGGCAATTCAGTTTACATACAATTTCTTATTTTCTAAGATTTAAAGTTGGACTCATGCTCATCCTTCATCATTTACTGTTAAAAGCTTCAAATGGATTTATAATTTGTTTTATTACAATGAATGAGTAAAAGGACGAGGACACAGCGTTGAGTACCGTGGCTTGAAACGGTTGTGGGCTTCTGTTTGCATCATGAAGTGTTAAATACATATACATTGAAAACATTCCATATCAGCCTGAATACAAATTGTCCCAACAAAATAAAGGTGAGGTGTTCCCTTCAGCACACTAACCACAAATTGCCACGCAAACGGGAACGGGCTACGTCCTATGATATATAATTTCAGTGTCTTCAACCAGCACAGCTGGGCAGGCACTGCTGGCGATCTTGTTTTCTTCTTGAATGTGGGGAAAGAGTTCGTAGTAGGACGAACCAGCGTAGTATGCGTCTTAATGGCCAAATTGCTGCGGGAAATATGCTCCGTAACAAATGTTAAATACACACTCATAAGGGCTGGCATGTGCAACACATTAATTGGGTGAAAGGGACAAACTTGTCCAAGTGTTGGATCGTGTAGGTAAGTAGGTATCTATTATGGTATATGCCTTCTTTTAGACTTCTTGTTTTTGTGCTTCTGTAGCTCCTCTATACCCCTTTCCACCACTGCTATGGTGTGCGGATCACCCGCATACAGTAAATTTTTGAACGGCCGTAATATCACATGGTGCTCAATAAGATCGTCAATCTGCTCGGAACTGCCATTGGCGATTGCATAGGTCACCGCCCATGCAGCCTCCCTTTGTGCCTTTAAAACACCCTTCTTGAGCACATGGCTTATTGCGTGAAACAGCCCAGTATCTATGACGGCCTGAAGCTGTCTACGATTGCCAGCCGCAATGTTGGCTACAGTCCAGCCAGCCTCTTCCACAATTTTGTCCTCGGCATGTAGCAGAAAAAAGATAAGCTTTGGCAAGACACCAGCTGCAATAACCATATCGGTATGTTGATCCGTTCCAGCAACAATGTGGCCAACACTGCGCAATGCCGGAAATATAATGCTCAGCTCAACGTATTGCAGTAGATTTACGAAGCGTGGCAGTGCTTCCGTCTCTAAAACGGCCTGGATTTTATGATGGCCTTCTTCCAATACGTAGGACAACGCCCAGCACGCATTGTTCACCACCTCTATGTCGTGGCTGAGCAGCAATTCGGATAGAACAGGCAGCAGACGCTTCACCTGGTCGAAGGGTGGCGATGAATTCTTTTTGCGGCACAAGTTCGTCATTAGCCACACAATGTTGCGCAGAAACGACAGGGGCAAATCGTTGTTAATCACACGCAAAATGGCGTCAATGACATTGTTCTGGATAACAATATCGCGTGCCGCGACCCCATCGCCGGCAATGTTGCTCAGCGCCCAAGCGGCCTGGTCGGCCAAATTGCTGTGCTTGGACTGCAGAAGGGGTATCAAATGTGGCACTGCATTCTCATCGATCACGTGGCGCATCTGCTCCGCTGTGCCTGACGCAATGTTGGTCAAAGCCCACGCGGCCTCGAACTGCAACATATCGTTGCTGGTGTTTTGCAGCATGCGTATGCATGTGGGCACAATGCCAAAGCGAATCATCAGATCAATGCGTCGATTACATTTGCGACTAAGCAATTTGCGTGCATGCTGAATGCCGAAAAACTGACGCTCAGCATCCTCGCTGTTCATGGCGGCCACAATCTCATAGACCGACAACTGCACCGGCGACTGCCTATTGGGCTCCGGTGATGTTAAATCGATGATCTCCATGCCCGAATCCGGGGTATTCAGTGTGCTTGCCTCCGATTTGCGCATCCTCATCGTTTTTCAATTAATTCATCACAGAACAGCTGTAATAAATTCTTGTTAATATGTACGTATTTGTATTTCAATATGTTTCACTGAATAAGTGTTAATAATTTTCTTCAATAATTTTTGACAACAACTTTTAGCAGTATTTCTTGGCTACACCCACCCTGCTCTTTGCTACTTGTTATCCAATGCAATAAATTATGGTATCAAAATCATAATTAAATTTAGAGTCTTTTGACACATGACTTCCAAAAAAAACAGAGAAAAAATGGATAATGATTTTGTGTATATATATGTCAGTCAGTCCGTTCGTCTGTTCGTCCGTATGAACATGCGGATCTCAGAGACCATAAGAGCTAGAGACTTCAAGTTTGGAATATAAGTTCTCATATTATCATATCATCGTTTCATGAATGTTGATGCATATAAATTTCCGATAGCAAATAAAGCCAGATGCTTACTCACGATTAGACCTAAAATTCGACGATTCTAGCGTCCGCCTTCTACACCTGGCAAAACTCACCCCTCGCGCAAGTGCTGCAATTAGTCCGTCAAATTTAATGTTGATCGGTGATTTTAAATGCTTTGATTTGCTTTTTTCAATTTGTTCTGTATTTGGTAAATTTCGAGATTTCAATTGAAACCAATTGTATCGAAAAATTGCAATTCAATTAAAATAAAGCTTTCTATTCAGTCGTAGCCTACTTTGAGATTCGAGTAGTTACAGTGCTGTTTGTTGTGTGGCAGCCCTGGTGGATAGTTCATATGAACAGTTGAAAATTGTTTTGATTTGTGAGCTTGAGCGTACATGGAAAAGTATCGATATACATTCAATGCTTAAAGAATGAAAAAAGCAAAAAGACGAACATTTTCAACAATACGTGTTGCATATGAAGAAAATTTCCGCGCTGGGTCAAATATGTACATACAGAATCGGTGACTGGCTATATAGTTGACGGTCCACTTTAATAAAATTTAAATCTTGATATACTTTTTTACTTTGAACTTTTTTGCTTTTTGCAATACCAACTGTATCGACAATTTTAAATTCAATTCAAATACAGCTTTCTATTCAGTCGTAGCCTACTTTGAGATTATGTGTATTAGGAGGAGTAAGGAGTGTAGGAGTAAGCAAACGCCTGCTTCGATACTTAATATTAATGTATTAATGTCTATGAGTTTTTTCATTACAAATTTGCTGTTTTTTCATAAATATTGAACTGCTTTATCCATGGAAACAATTGGTCCATAAATTAAATTCATAATTAAATTTAGATGTCGGCAGATCGACATATCTGCATGGATATGTCTTGTTTACAATTAGTACAATTTCTGGACTGGATGACATTTTACCAACTCAAAGCGCAAATTATTTCGAGTCTATAATAATTTTGTGCAAACATACATATGTATCTAATAACGAGAAGGCAGCATATATAAAGTATATCTATTCTTGATCAGGATCAACAGCCGAGTCGTCATATAAATTTCCGATAGCAATAAAGCCCTTATTGTACAGGCAGAGCTCGCAATTGATATACAATATACACTAACATATTATTGATCAGCTTCACAAACTTCATCAAGCAACATCCAAACTGAAGCAAGATACTCGAAGATAGCGTATATATTTGTGTGTGTATTCTACAGCTCCTCGTTGCCTACGATTGCCTATACGCTCGGTTGTATGGTTGTATGTACAGTGGCGGACAGCTCAAGTGGACCAGTGTCAAAGCAAAAAAGTAATTGCCTGCCATAACTTAACTTATTTGGACCAGTCTAAATAAAATAATATATTTGGCGTATAAAAACTTAAATAAGGATGTTATACTTAGTACGATATTCTTTCACATTAACAACTTTCCTTAACGTGTTATTCATCGAAGATACCACCTTCCGGGTAGCTTCTGGGCTGATTCTGCTCAACTCATCCCGCAGAGCATTTTTACCTTCTGGGTACGAGGAATATCGTAGTCGAGCTCACTCGAGTACAGCATTCTTGGTGGTTGAATTCTGAAAATGCATGAGTGTAAAATCGGTAAATCTGCCTCTCGTTAGTTAAGAAACGCATATATTTTTCGTCATTGTTTGGGATATATGGAAATATATGGCTATACAAAAATGTCCCATTTATGGGAGAAATATTTCTTTCGGTCATATTGAAAAGTAGTATCTCATGGACGCATTTGAAATCCACTTAACTAATGAGGTCATAAAAACTATCTAAATGGCTGGATGTATTTGATAATTTGCGAGCTGCACAGATATAATATCATGGTATTATAATAGTGGAAATATTTGAATACCACTTTGCTTCTTTCCTGTGTGTTTGCATTGACCGTAGCCGGTCAGAAAATTATTTGATTAATTGCGTAACGTAATCTCTTTTGTTATGTATAAAAAAAGCTAATAACAAAAAGGTAAGGAAACTTGGGTGAACCACAAATGGGAAACAAAATTAAATGCTCCTTTGAAGAGTTGTCACAGAGGCAGCCGAAGAATACAATTTTCATGTGATTAATGATGCCAACGTTCGTCCCGCAAGTGGCTGGCCATTCTAATCGTCAATTCCCTGGTTGCTCTTTAGCAGAAGTCAAGCATGGAGACGCAACTGGGTGCCTTAAAGCGAATCCGTCAAGAATGCGTCAATTTAATTGCGCACGTGACGCCCGCTCGAGTCATGAATGACAAAGGGAACAAGACAAGGGGAGGAGGAATATAGAATAGAGTGGAACTGAACTTGAGATGGGGAGCTGTTGCGACTCGAAGACACGTGATGTTGACATGCACATTGACAGGAGGATGTCAGGATGTGGGCAGCGGATTTGCAGTGGCTGCAAGCAAACCTTCGATGCATTGCGGCGGCTAATAACGGTCCCAACATGCTGCGCTCTATATTTGATTTTTCGCCAATTTCATTAAGCTAGATAAATGGCTGACTATTAACAACAACAACAAACACAGCAACAACAAGCTTAATGTAGCAAACCCAGTAGTTGTAGGCGTTGTATTTCTGTTACGTATTTATGCAAAAATTCGTTATGGATGCCAAAAGCGGAAGCAGAAATCGCACTCAGCTCTGTTGTTCCACATACACTATCAACTCGGGCCGCGACAACTGTGTGAGGAAGTGTGTACAATTTGATGAATTTGAATATTTCAGCAACGTTGATGAACGAAAACTTCACACAGTTTTTTAATTACAAGCCTTCATAACATAAATTAAGTCTTAAGACATTTTCCTATAACGAAAATTGCTTGAATACCAATAAATATATCATATATATTCCTGATTCTCAGCCAAAGTGATGGATGGATTTCTCTTTCCGCCTTAAGTAGCGCTTAGATCTCTCAAAGACTATAAAATACAAACATTGGTGCACATCAGGTCAACTCTTTTCTCTTTCTTTGACTTTTTACATCTCAAGCCCAGCATTATATTTAATAATTTTTGAAGTGTATACAGAATTCGATGCTTTGTCAATTGGTTAGGGCTTGTGCCAGGATGTGGCTCTGGTGACATGATAAATTGCATGAAATTATTTTCAAACTGCCAACCCCCGGCTTGCGGAATGGGGAAGATGTAAATAGGTAGTGCTCTGGTCGTGTGCCCGTTTGCCCGTGTGTATATCTTGACAATATCTGCGGTATCTGTAAAATGCTATACTTAAAAGTTAATTGTAGCTGAGAGTAAACTTTTTGGCGGAGCCTCACGAATTTGAAATTTATTCAAATTTCGTATACAAAATGCGACATGTTGTAATTCTCCAAGCGATTGTTGTTATTGTTGCCACTTTGGCTGTTGTTTGTTGTTGTTTGTCTTGTTAAGCTTATCAGGCCCGCATTTTGTTTGCATGCCAATTTTCGTAACTTTAAGATTTATCGCACAGAAGTCTGAGTCTGATAAATGCGACATTGTTACCAAATCCGAAACGCGAATTGCGACAGCTGCTGGGATTGACTAGGCTGACTGGGCACGAGTGAAATGCCAGAATGTGGACAGGCTTTCGACTGGGCCTGGCAAATTGGTCATTAACTGAAGCACAGTCAAGCACACAAACAAACACACACACACGCATACGAGACAGATGGATGGAACACAACGATAGATTGCAGGACATGGCGTCAGGACATTTTAATTTGTTCTGTCAACGGCACACGTTGACCGCAGAGTTGCAGTTGCAGCCAAAACTGATTTGTTTGGCACACGCTACCTGAAGTACATCCCAGCTCCACCCTAATCTCCACTGGCCCATCCACATGCAGTCAATCGTAACGTGAAAGGACACGTTGTTGATTTCTAATTTCACGCTGCGTTGTGTGAAAATCAACACCGTTCAACGGTCTCATTTTCCCACTTTCCGGTTTTGATGAAAATCGAAAACACAGCCCGCAGAAAAACGCATCGAATGAAGCCAAATCGCTTAGCATATTCCATTTTCGCAAACTCCCAATAATCATTTTTCTCCATTTGATTGAAAAGCAAATGGATTTGCACTTTGGCTAATCATCTGAAGAGCAAGGTCAACTACACATTGTAAGTACACAGCAAATTTGAGTTTTACTCAAATTCCCGTAATTTCGGATTTCAAAAAGATTAACAAAATCAGAAATGCATTTTTGGTAAGACTATCAGATAGATACATATATCATTTACAGTATATCCTCTGATATCTAACATTATAGCTTGATATTAAACTCCGCATCAAAAACAAGATTTTGCGCCCAAATCCGTAATTTGTATGGTTAAAATTGCACTTATTATGATGAAAACCCAAAGTTACAGTATAAACATAAACATACGTATAGACAACAAAATTCCAGACATTTATTTTCCAAACATTTTCAACAATTAGTTAATTAATAATTATTTTATTAAATAACTTGGCATGAACTTGATTACATTTATATAATATTACTGATTGACTTGCAATGTATGCAGTTTTAAGAATTTTGAGCATTTAAAACATGATCCCACGACTCCCTAGGCTCCGGGGTAAGTTTGATGATTTGTATTTGAGTACGATGCACACTTTAACGTTATACTGAGGGGCTCTTGGCAGAATTTCTGAATGCTCACCTTGACAAGAATTCTTGGTGTAATTGTGCGTTGCGGCACGCGAAATTAAACAAGGACTAAATGCTGAGTGGGCAGCTGGGTGCCCATAGACAATGGAGCCTTGGAGTTGGGGGAAGTGGAAATGATGCGGTTGCTGCTGGCGATGTAGTGGTTCAAGGGGTCGCTAAATAACAAAAGAATGATAAACGCCCAGAAGCGACGTCTGCCACAACCCCCACACCACAATGCCACACGTCACAAAGCTGCCTTCAAGCCTCCTAGACACTGTACAGTTGCGCTAGGGCCTTACGGGACACTCCGAGGTGTCGCAAAAGTTTTTGCCATCTGAGGAGGGGCGGGACATGGAATGTCGTCTATTGTCCCCCAAAGTGTTTTTTATATCCTTGCCGAATGTCTCATAATATTGTCATCAAGCGTATAACATGTTGAATGAGATGGCTCAAATATTCCAAATCATATACACTGTGAGTATATACATTCTGAATCAGCATCAATCGCCAAACCGTAATATCTAATTGTATGCGCGAACTTGTACTGTATACTGATGTTAATCTGTGATGAAATTTAGACTTTAACAGCTGCATTCCGGTCTATAATAAGAGTGTATTATATTCGGATAGGTAACCTTCCTTATATTCAGCTTTCCCAAGACTTGGGCTGGAGAAGTTTTTCAACATTTCGTTTGTTTTATTATCTTTTATTATTATTTCATTTGCCTTTGTCTTAGTTGTTGAGCGAACTGTTGTTGCTGCTGCTCATGCTTATGTGCTTCTTTTTGCTGCTCGACGCTAAATTGGCCGTTAAGATGTAAAAGATGCGGATTTCGGTGATTTAGCAAGTTGGTTGCCATCATTTCCATTGTTGCCCTTGTCACAGTTTTGTTGTTAACGGAGTTTCGCTAGCTGTGGCCTGCCGGCCCAAACTTGCGGCGGAAATCGCGCTAATTTTGCCACCTGACGCCAAGAAGAAAAAGAAGAACATTACGGACGACCAACGGAAAACAAAAGCTGTTATACTCTATTCAATGCCAACAAGTCGGTGGCTTGGTTCGGCAATCATAATAAGCCCAGCAGTTGAGGTTGATATGACAAAGGGTTTATTTGTTATAAGCTCATTCATTTTGAATTAATAATAGCTCCGCTTTTTACCTCTATCAACAAAAGAAAATAAAATAAATGAAACTCAAAGAGCCTGCTACATTATTTCAATTGTACTTACTTATAGGAATGTGCACCTAAAAAAAGAATTCACTTCCTCTTCTGCGTACCTAATGCCAAAACTTTATAAAAATAAGCCTGTGTTCAATTTTCTGAACAATAAAATTGACTTTGGTATGTTTACAATGTCATACCTAGCATTTCTAAGATTTACTGACACTTGGTTAAAGCCTGATATTTCAGATCATTCCTTATATATTGGGTAATGGGTTTCTGATTGTTGTTAATTCCGACCTTACGTCAGATTATTTATTACTCACATTCTCTCTAGAGATTCAATTTATAATTATTAAAAGTGTTCTTAATACTTTTCCTAAATTCCACCTCAATCATATGTCTCTATCTATCTAAATCATCAAATCTGTATCTATATTCTCCTCTATCCTCTATTCTTTCTGATAGAAACTATTTGATTATAAGTAATCTTATTAATCTTCCAGAAATTGTATGGTCTTAATTGTATATGTATTTGTGCCACTCAGCTCAAATGAATATAGTGCTGGACTTCATGAGTTGTTACTGTCTCAAGTTAACCCGATTACTGAGTTATCAGATCTTACTTGCAGTATTATTTTTCTCTGGGTATCCTGAAGTTCCCTATCAGCGTAGGCTCGATTTGATTATGGAGCTGCCAACTTCTGTGCCTATTGTAGTAACGGATTCAGCATGAAAGCAACGTTGCTTCCGTAAAGCACTAATTGGTCAGAATTATATATCCACAATCCAACATGGATGTTGCTTTGGATGCAACCGATCTGTATGCTGAGTATTTCAAATATCTAATTGCATTTTTGGTCTTGTGATCACTAAATAGCCACTTCTTGGCGACCTACACTCAATCAAGCCTGGGTATTCGCAAGGTCGAGATGGAATTCTGGGATGTGTACTTAAGTACTGTTCTGAGTCTATTTGCAATTTTTTTTTAAATTATTTACTTTGTCTATTGATACTTGTTCTTTTCCTGCTATTTGAAAGGATTATTATTCCTCTTCATAAAAATGGTCCAAAGTCTGTAAAAAACTACAGGGGTATACATACTACCACTAACATTCTTGAATTTACTTCACTTATGAGACTTCAGTAAGGCCTTTGATTCAGTGAATTTCTGACCCCTGGTTCATAAACTAAACCTTACTTTGCCCACTCATTTGGTAACGTATTATTTCATGAAATATTTTAACGTTCGTTCAGTTTGGTATTGGCTAAAATGTGTTGGTGTCTTTGTTCAGCTAGCAGAGACATACACCTCAAAGCAGCAAAAGCACATTTGCCGAAAGAAACTCAGCGAAGACACAAGCCAAATGTTAAATTCCTTAACTATAAAAGCTAGAGACTTCAAATTTAGAATATATGCAGGTACTCCTATACACGGCGCAGAGAGCTGCCTCCGTTTCTCAAATAGCGATACATTTCGATTTCCATAATTTTTAGGGCAGAGGTTTTTAATTAAAACATTTCATGTAAATGCATATTATTGATCAACTGCTCAAATTTCAAGATCGAAGAAGAAACACCCAAGTTATGGTCGAAAATACATTATCGTCTTGATCTATCTTTCTACCAGCGGCCGCAATCATTTTATGTATGCAAAAATATATGGCATTATAATTGACGCAGAGCCCCGTTACCTACGATTGCCTGTACGTATGTATGTATGTACGCATATGCATGCGTTTGTTGCCAGCCAGTTAGGATCAGTTCGGGCTTGTCTTCAGCATAAGAGTGCACTTGCAGACCTGCTCACATTTGGGTGCAAAACATTGTAAAAAGAAATTTGCCAATAAAATTAGAATATATATGTATTTAACTAATGGGTTCAGGGTATATCGTAGCGAGCACACTCGACTACAGCATTCTTACCTGTTATATTCGAATTTGTTACAATATTCTTGTCGAAATTACACAACTTCTGCTTGGATAAGGTAGATCAGATTTATTTTGTCATATAATATGATCATATAATATGATGCCGATAATGATTTTGTCTTTAAATCTTCTCAGGTGTACATATGAATTAATGTGTTTCATAAATATATATAAAATTGTCAAAACAATAAGTTAAGCTATGAATAGAATATAAACGAGCATACAATATTCAATTTTGTTGTCTGTCCGATGTCCGATTTTTTATGTCAAAATCAGAAATTTGCATTTGTTTCAATTGATTTAATGTCTTTTAACTGCCCTTTAAAACTTATCCAGAGGCATCTATCTAATGATAAGGGTTGACCACAGGAAACTCTCGTTGAGCATTTCCTAAAGCAGCATCCGTTCCGGTATGTTTCTCACATCTGTCTGCGAGTTTCCGTTGATGCATTTAAATGATTTTCGAAACAAATATATAAATATTTAAAGACTTTGTTGTAGTTGCCGGTGTGATCGTTGTTAAAAAAAAATTGTCGGCACATTTCGCAATTCTCGCATTTCCGTCGCATCGCTCGTTTCTCGGCCAGCGGAAACGCAACGTCCAAAATCGTATAGCCAAATCGATAATCAAAGTGTATCAAACGCTGCGGGCCACCAATTTTGGGGCCCTGTTGGTTCTGGTTAATTGGCAGGCCCAAAAGGCGGACGCCAGGCGCATTCCAATTGCCAATGTCGTCTTCTATGGGTCGTACGATCGGCGACGTTTTCGCTTTGTGAATGAAACTCAAAACTAGCACTACTGTTCCATCTACCTACTCCTCATCGCTTCTTTGCACCACGTACATGCCTAAAAGAGAGCCACACCCGTTGACGAGGGACGGCCACGCTCATTGCCAAAAACGTTGCTGCCATCAGCTATTCCATTCAATAGGCGTATTCGTGGCGCTATTTTTAATACATTAATCAATTGGCAATCACGTCCAACAAATACACAGCAACAACAACAACAGCAAGAAACATAAATATATTCGGCACGAATTGGATTAATGGCAACGCCCTCTGCGCCCGGCAGCCGCTCTTCAATCATTCAAGTGCTTCTAACATTTCAATCGGCCTGGCTCGTGTTCATTTCCTTCCGCTTCCGCTTTCGTTAATTTTTTTTTTCTTTCTTTTTTTATGATCCACACTCGACGCTTTATTTATTTCAAGTGCAGCCAACTTCTAATTGTTGCCGCTGCAGTCTGCCATCTTATGGCAGCTGTGACAATGCTGCCGCCTCCGCGTCGCATGTTAAAAATATTCTCAATGAGCTTGGCATGTGCCACAATATCCAAGAGCAGAAGAGTCTAAGTCGTTTTCCAGTTGCCAGCTTCACTTTTTACTCAAACGTAAACGAGCACCTTCATCTTCATCTTCATCTGATCCTACTCAACGGGTGGAGATCATTTTGGGAACGATTTATTTATAATTTTTGGTTCATTTCCTAATAAATATATTCAATATTTAATTTTAAAAAAAATATTTACATAATTATGTACTGTGAACACTAAAACCTACATTAACATCTTCAACTTGAAATTTGTATCAATTAAAGTGCTCAGATTACAAAAAAAATAACTTTTGAATAATATGAAATTTGATTAGCTTAAAACTGTAAAAGTAAATTAAGCGAAAAAAATACTAAAATTTGAAAGCGTATTACGATATTGGATATTCTAATGTTAACTAAAAATAACAAAAATGAACAAGTTCAAGATGACATTCTTCAATTTAGAGAATATTTGTATTCCAACACAAAAAATTGTACTTTCTTCAACAACAAATTTATGTCGAATCGTAAGCTGAATTTTTGCACACATTTGGCTATGCTGTGAAAAGAATAAAAATCATTGTTGTAGTGCCTTCAATTAGTGCTAGTTACAAACTGAAGATATATTTACTTTTCCCAGCAATAACCAATCATTTTATGGCTAATAGTTTGTAGCATAGACGACCGGTCGCGTTTCGTGGTCAGTCGCCAGCTGCCATTGCGACGACAATGCTTCGTATTTGGTTTGAATATTTTTTTTTATATTGCTTATTTTTTTTTACTAATTTATGCCACGTCGCAGCTAATTAATTTCTGTTAGCCAGTCCAAGACATGGGGGCAGCATTGGCAAATCTACAACAGCAGCAAAAGCAACAGCAACAAACAAGAAAGTCTCACGGCTCGTGCATGGAATAAGCAATGGGTGTCGATTGTTGTTATTGTTGTTATTGTTGTTGTCTTCGGATTTTCATTAGAAATGTTTGCGCGTTTTTCAGTCGGCCCGTCGCCATTTTTGCCTTGGCTAAACCAAACTCGCGCGTTGATATGCCAACATCAGCAGCCAACCAACAACATCAGCAATAACATTGTTGCCTTAACAAGCAACTAATTGTGTAACTGCAAATGCAACATTCATAAATTAAAAGGCGTTCGTCGTTTGCCATTTCCATTTCCATTTCCATTTTCAATGTTAATCGTCGAATGCAAAATGCCAAATGCTTATGCTTAATGCACCCACGAGAGCAACTATTGATACCAGAGATACGAATAGCGGCTTGTAGGGGTGATAGGGGACCCAAGTTTATCTCTGTCTCTGTCTCTACCCATTTCCATTTTCATTCTCATTTTCATTGAAAGACGTTTCCTGCCTTACGCGCTCCCATTATCCCTTGTCCCTTCTCTATCACCTCATATACTTTCAGCAGCAGCATTGGAGACATTTGCATTTGACAACATGCTCTTATACCCTCTACAGAAAGAGAGAGCATTAAGCTTTTGCCACGTACTGTGTAAGGCCGAGTAGGAGATATGTGCAAGGGTATATTTGCTTCGGTGTGCATTCCGATAATTGTTCTATACAGATTTTTAAAGTTGTTGCCTCAACAGGTGCTCGTTTGGCTATGAACTGGGTAAGCTTGGAGGCGTGACAACTAATCGAGCGAATGGCACAGGCAAAATAGCTGCAAGATGTGCTAGAGACCCTAAAGCCACCATAATAGAAATACTTTAGATAAATCCGAGTACACATTATGAATGCATACAAGCATACAATTATTCCAATTATTGCACAAGTTCAACAATAGATCGTAAACAATGCCTTTAGGAAACTAAAGCAGAAAAATCCAGTTTTCAAGAGTAAATCTCTGATTTTTCAAGAAAAATCTGATTAGGGAAATTTCGAAGAATTTCGAGAAAAAGCATACACTCATAAAGATACAGATATATATGCGCAGTTGCCATGGATCAATAGTTTGTTTAAATGTTCATAAATTTCGAGCAAAATACATTAGTTTCAACGGAATACAATTAAACACGTTCCATCCGAGTTGTGTTAACGCTACACGCTGCAAGCTCTTCCCCTCTCCCCATCGCTCTTTCACTCCTGCTTCCCGCTGAGTGCCTTGGCTAGAAATCAATGGGAAGCACTCAATTCACAGATTGAAAATACCGAACAATTAAAATTAGGTTGAAAGCAGTGAATAAATTTATAAAACTTTTTATTGTTGCACACTTATAGCACTTAAATTATAAACATTTTTAATTTTTTCCATTTTTCTCTCTTCTTTTATTTATTGTACTTCTTGTCTGAATTTTACATTTTTTTTTTTTGTGTTTCGATTTGTCGGTTGTTGTTATTATTTATTACTTGCCCAAGCCAATTTCGCATGCGATTTAATAATTATAAAATATTAAATATTTATAATTCTAAATGAATATTTTCGCATTTCGATAAGAACAAATACAAAAAAAAGTTCTTTATTGTTAATATACGGTTAATATATTCGCATATACTCCTATATATTTATAAATATATATATATATATATATATAATCGTTGATATGTATGAGTATGTGTGAATGTGGGTGTGTGGGTTATGGATGAACGATAATATGTATGATATACATTATGCACGACTATATATTAACCATATAGTAGCTGATATGCTGCCGATATTGCTTGGTTCTGTTCCACTCGTCACGTTCGCTCGCCTTAATATTTACATTAAGTAGAAATTTGTTAATCATATTATAATGCATTCATAGTTTGTAACTCTGTTCGATCTCTTCCACTCTTGCTCTCGCTCTCGCTCTCGCTCTCTCTCTCTCTCTCTCTCTCTCTCTCTCTCTCTCTCTCTCTCTCTCTCTCTCTCTCTCTTTCACACTCTTGCTCTATAAAAAACAAACAAAAAAAAAAAAAAAACAAAGAACGATTTTTATTTATTTACAAAACGATTTGCCAATTTCGTATTTAGAATTCAATAAACGTTCATTGCGGCAAACAGTTTGGCTACAAATATAAACAAACAAAAAATATTAAAAAAAAAAACGGACTGAATTTCCAAATAAAATGATATTTATAAATTTGTGAATTGATATTCAAATATCAATAAATAAATCCATAAGGCTTTTATTGAATTGGAGTAGTTTGCCGAATGTGAAAGTTATATGATTTTGGCCACACCATTTGCCAGCTTTGAACGTAAGAAGCGCAATTTAAATAATTATTTATTAATTATAGTAATTAATTTCTGTGCCTTTGCATTACAAACAAGTCAACATACTATTTAAATTAAATATTAGGCAATAATATATACTCGTACGTTTTTAATATATTTCTTCAGTTTTGCAAGTTTGCGAGCTCCTTTCAGTTTTCCTTATGTGTAAAGATGCTGATGCTGATGCTGTTGTGGTTGTTGTTGTTATTGTTGTTGTTATTGTTCTTATTGTTGTTCTTGCTGCTGCTGTTGCTGCTGCTGCTGTTGCTGTTGCTGCTGTTGCTGCTGTTGCTGCTGTTGCTGCTGCTGCTGCTGCTCTTATACCTTGTATAAGCGGTACCAGACGTAAATGTACACTTAAGTTGTTAACAAAAAATGCATTAACTGCTGGCCAGAATTTGAGCTTCAGCCCTTCAAGCCGGCCAAAAGTCCAACTCCGCCTCCAATACCGATTCCGTTGTTCTCCTCAATGTATACGTTGCCCGGTTGCAGCGTTTTTAGAATGCGTCGCTCCTGATGCTTGGCATGCTTCTCCACTACAGACAGCGAGCAAAAGAGACAGACAGAGAGAGAGAGAGAGAGATATATGAGTAAAATTTTGAGCTGTAGGCCACAAGCGTGGCTGTCAAAACTGAGTGACAGCCATAGTCCCCCCCTTGAGTCGGTATTAATATTCAGTGCGGGCGCGTTCCCATTTGCATTTGCCATGGAATCAATGGCGATCGCATTGGATGGGCCATTAAACGGCTATTGTCGCCGACAATAGGCCGCCGCCCACGGGCTCAATGGCCAATTTAAATGCATATTCGCAAACACCTTGTTAAAAAGGAGCACACATACAACAAAAATAACACACACACACACATACAAATGGAAAAAAGAAATTCTTTCGTTTGTGGAATGCAACCCCGCGGCGTGTTTGCAACGCCCAGCTCAGTCACAGTCGCAGTTCAAGTCACAGTCCCCGTTCCCGTTCCCGGCCAGCCCAGTCCTCTGCCAGGCGTATCAAATTGGACTTGAGGACGATCACAAGTGGTTTGACCTTTGACACACTTACCAGGCAGCAGCACATGTTGCGGCTGAAAGATGCCCGACTGCGCCGACGCCGACGCTGCCGCCGCCGTCATGGCCGAGGCAGGCAGACCACGCAGCGCATCCGCATTGCCTATAAAGAAGGTGCCACCATCCAGACTCTGCACCTCGGCCAGCTTGGCCATCAGTTTCGTGGACAACTCTTCTACATCTGCAAAAACAAAAGCGAAAGAACAGAAGAAATTAGGAAAATGTTTACATTTGTCAAAACCATTAACAACATCTGGAATTTTGGTTAGACATACTTAGTTGGTATTAGCAGGCGATCGTAAGAAGAAAGCTACTCCTTGGTCGTTCCACTATATTTGAATACGCGTATATAAATATATACATATACATAAAGTGCATATTTAATTTTATATATCGGAGATTGTTTTCAATTTGATCAATGCTCGATAGTTCCTAGTAACCAGAAAAGGGGAATTTCAAACTTCCTCAAAACTTTGGCAGTTAATCAAGTTAGCATGATATAGATTATATAGATTGTGTTCCTCAAAAAAAAAGGAGCAGAGCAAACTATCCTTCCATTTGTTTATTGAAGGTCAAAATTGTGTCGGTTCCCGTCTACTTACGTTAGTACGGTACATATTGTATACGTATGTATGTAATTTTCGCAAGTTCTATGAATATTGTAAAGGCCATACTACTCGTAAACTCAGCCAGAAGCCTGTTCAAATATTTATTATATTTTTGTATTCGCGCTGTCAGATCAACAATTATTAATACCAGACACATTGTTGTTGATTGTCAGTGCCAGGAAATCGAAAGGGGGTCGTTCAGGGGCCTTTGGTGCGCATTTCCGACTTGTAAACAAGCGCAGTGGGCGTAAATGTTGGGCGTGTCCAAAATAGACAGCCAGCAGATAATTTATCATTTATTTTTAAACTGAAGTCAACAAAGAAAAAAACCAAAAACAAAAATCGACACACTGAAAACAACAAAAAAAAAGAAAACAAAATGTGCTGAAGAAGAAGAAGAAGCAAAAAGAAATGAAAAAGATCAGCATGAAAATTAAGTTCCATTGCCCAACAGACACACTGTGGCTGTGGCAGGCTTTCGATTTTTAGCTCTTTATTATAAACAATCACAGCAAAATTTCACACAACAACAACAATAATAATGAAAACCATTTCGTGAAGAAAAGCAGAATGAAAACACCAAATTGGAAAAAAAAAAAAAAAAAGGAAAAGCCAAACAAATTTTCAAATTTGCGCAGTTCAATTATTTTCGAAATGTTCAATGCGGCAAAGAGAAGGTAAGTACATACGTATATACATACGGATGCACAGATTCTATAGGGGTGCGAGTATGAGTGCGAGTACGGATAAGAGTACGGCTATGATCACGGGTCTGAGTACTTGCCAGAGTACGAGTACTGAATGTATGCATCGTCAATTGTATATGTATACAGTATGGCAGTTTATTTGGAATATTGGGAGAAACGGAACAATCCAATTTTTCCATGGAAACGGTATGCCAAGAATATTCTAGCAAATTGATTTGTGAAAACAGCCAGTCAAGGGAAAAAACAAAGAAGTACCACACGAGGGCGAGGGGAGCTCAATTTAAACAGATAATGTGATTCAATAGATCTCAAAATGATAGTCTGCATTTCGATTTTCTACATACATTCCAAATCTCTCCGATTGCTTTGCTATGGATATTAAATATTTAATTTTAAAAAAATAGATGCGGTTCTATGCAATCTCGTTCAATGTGTCGAACGCATGAAGAAAGAAGAAGTCAAGAACCTCTTTATAAAGATACTTATGTTCTTTCGCCCTTGTAAAAATATTGAGCATTATATCTTGGGTTCAAAACGGACATTAAAAATAAGGATCTTGTCTGAGTGTAATCGGAAGTAAGAATATACTTGAAAAACCTATGCTAAGATATTCATCTTATGTTTAACTCTCGAAACGTTATTTTATTTCGAGCACTACTTCATTTTTCTCTCTGTTTCTCGGTTTCTCTGTATATCTCTATACTTGAATACTCGCTATTATGTATAAGCATAAGCTGCAATTTTGTTTGCGGTGCCACGCGACTTGCCCTCGGTGGCATATACAGAGGCTCTGTGTTCGGTTCCAGCTCCTACTTCATCTTCTCCATGTCCATTGGTAGAAGATGGCAGGAACGGCATTGTTATTTTTGGAAAAGCCGTAAAAATGCAGGGAACGGAACAGCGCAGATCGACGAGTGTGCCTGCAACATTTGTGCGAGTTGTGTATATATATATATTTTTTTTTTTGATTATTGCCTACTCTGCTGCAAGTTAAGGGAAGCCATGGGCACGTGCCGGGGAAAAATGGCAAATGTAAATGGAAAGGGTGGTGAAGGTGGAGAGCGGACGGGGAAGCTGATAATAGGAGCAGAGGACTTGCATTGAAGAGGGGGCAACAGGGAGGCGGCAATTGTCGAAAGTGCGCTTGAATCCGCCCAGTCACACCTTTCTGTGCAACAACAACTTCCTGCACTCGACTCGGCAGCTGGTCCAATATTTAGTCATCGTCATCATCATCATCATCATCATCAACAGGAGACGAAGAGCCGCAGCTTGATCGAATTGAATAACTATTTTTAGACAGCAAACGGGAAGCGGAGCACGACGCCACCAAGAAGTGTTTTTGGAAGCATTTACCCAAGTGCAACGTTTGGTATTCGATTGCTGCTCGATTTCCCATACTGTTGACACTCTTTGCAGGCAGCCTGGTGCCACACAAAAAGGCGTTGCATGAAGAAGGCGTCGCAGTCGCTGCTTGGCATTTCCTGCCCTTCGTCTGTTTTATAGCACTTGGCTGCCGCTGTGACATGATTTCGGAATTTTATTACATGCCCGCGGAAGTGATTCGTCTCTGCGGTCTACAAACATCCGCTTGTCCTTGAGCTAGACACTCCACGCCACGCCACGCCAGGCCAGGCCACGCCACGCCACGCACATGCAAGATTTGTGGCGTGTTGCGTTTACTCTTCCGATGCACGTGTCTTTTACCTGAACATGCATTTGTTGTTGTGTGCTTCCGGTATTGGTCTGCCAACCGATTGTATAGCCGGGTATCTCTCTGGGATATTTACACGGGTTTTGTGGGATCGTTGGGCAAGTGCCGAAGTTTTGTTTTTGTTCATTTCTTATTTATGATTTTTGGTTTATATTTATATTTTCATTTCTCTGGCATGCTGGACATGAATGCACTTTCTGCTGGCCGCTGCGTGGGTCGCCGCCAACGCCAACCTCAACGTCAACGTTAACGTCGACGTCGACGTCAACACGCGATGAATTATGATTACAAGAAGAAGCAAAGGAAAACACAACATGGGAATCCTATCAAAGCAAGGCATACATTTAATTCGTTGCACCCGTGGGTGGGTAGGCGCGAAAAGCGTGGAAAATTCACGCGGCTTACCAATGTTGTTGTTATTCTTTGGCCTTTGGTTATTGCTTGTTGGCATCGAAAATGCTATGGGAATATTACTTTCCATACATATACCAATACATGTTTAAGTATCTAGCTATCAAAGTACTTTCTGGATCTAAGTTTGAACTTTTAAATTGAGATCGTTTTACCTATTAACGTCTGTTAGCTTCGCAGAGGAGTACAAATATTATAGCTAATATATATATATATATCTATCCACATGAGAGCTATGGTCACAAATTCACAGATATAGTATTGAATGTGAGTCCTATATAAATATTTCAGCTTCGACCTTTCTATAATTAGGTTTAACATCTGTTTGATTACCAATCAGAAATGTAATTCAAGTTTATATACCACTCGATAAAGCAGCTGGCTCATAAAACATGAAAGCTTCTTTTTCTTCGTAGAACGAATCTATATCATATATAAATGTCGATAATTTATGCTGTCTTTGGAATGGAATCAAATATGTTTGTCAAGGCGGAGTATCTCTTCAAATTCACAGAACTTACAAATTTCCGAACCGAACCTTACAATCACGTCGTGAAGCAAAAGATAAGTATTTGTTTGAAAAACATTCTTTGTTACCAAGTTATCCTAAACAACTGAAAAGGAGTGTGTCTCATAATACTCATAAAATAAAATATATAATCATGGGACTACTTTATCTACCATGGTTTTGTTAACCATGACAAGAAAAGAATGTTATTTTTGGCGTCTCCAAGATGGCATTTCATTCTAGTTTTATTTGAAACTTTTGTGTGTGGTATAAAAATCAGTTTTCACCCTCATTAACTTGCCTTAAAATGCGGCTTGATGGTCGTAGGTGTTTAGTCTTTGCGTTATTCCGTGCGCAGAACTCATGCATATCGTTTATACGAAACATCAGTAACGGTTTCGAATCCCGCTGCAGGCATGGTTGTTTGGTGTTATTTGGTAGTTTAGTCCAGTATTAGTCCGTCCTCCTTCCTTATTTGGTCTTCTACAATTAATCTTTCTCTGTCCTATCACTCTTTCTTTGAGATATACGGTATCACAAGGGGCCCAAACTGGCCTAAGTTTGCCGAACTTGCTCGGCAATCGTTAAACCTAACCTAACCGAACTTTCCGTAATGCTTGTAGCAAATTTAATTGTAAATTCGATGTCCTCCATGCCCCCCTGGCTATATGCTGTTCTTAAGCCCTGTAATTCGTTGGTAGCTGCCACCTGCTCGCATAATCCATCTGAAGTTTGTTACCCTTCATGTTCGCCAGTGGCTTGTGTTCTTGTGGAACGCATGTTTGCGGTCAGATCGAACACGAACAACAAAACTTTCAAGCTGGCTAAAAATATTAATAAGCTTAAGAAACGTGTGTATTTTGTTGTTGTTTTTGTTGTTGAAAATGTATGCAAAACGCGTCGCTGCCGATGTTGTCAACGAGACAACATCACGGACGGTAGGACGCACATGCGCCAAATATTTGGTCGTTTCGTTCTACTTTGAGGCTGGAGCGCAAGCGCTGCTCTTTTGGAGGACGGCGGCACAACTGTTCATTAATATGCGGCTCAGCTACCGCTTGCTGCAACTTCAACTCCCAAATCTCGCAGCTCGTGCAGCAATTCGCAGGAAATCTACGCAAAGGGACGCGCGTCTTTCGCATTGCATTTGTGGCTAACATTGTGAACGAGATGCCGCGATGGCGATTGTCGGGCAGCTCCCATACATCAAAGTGTCGTGTTTGGTGCCCCGACGCCTTATAAATATGTAAGAGTTTAGTGCAGCGGCTGGTTGTTGTTGCTGTTGCTGTTGCCCATCAGCTTTCTACTAGAAATCAAATAAAACGCAACCAACACACACGCCGGGCATGCTAAGCAGCTCCGGGTGGAGGTGCATGCCACTGCATGCCACGATCACAGTGCCACTGGGTTTCGGCTGGGAATGGAATCATGAAACACGGCCAATGCTACGCGTTCCGCACATAAAGCAACATTACTATTTTGAGTGGCTCTCGAGGAGGCTCCCAAGTCAAAGGCGTGTGAAAGTCACAGCAAAGGCCACAAACAAATAACCCTAACTGGGGCATCTACGAACTCAGAGAAAGTTAGAAAATTGATATAATAAATGAATTTAACAAATACAGTGCAACATTTAGAAGAAGCAGGCGCGTTGGGCAAGGGAGTAGCTGAATCCGAAATGTTATTAACAATTGAGATATACGGCCAGTTGGGGTTTGAAAACAGTTTGAATAGCAACTGGAGCTGGTCGACAAAACATGATTTCAGCCTGCTATGTTTCAAGTGTGGTACTCAAGCTCACCTTGATCCAAGCGGCGCTCCATGCGGCGCCACTGGCGCATATGATGGATGAGTATGCAGGCGGCCATCGAGAAGAAGAGCAGGCAGGCAAGCACTGCGATGAAGAGGGTGCATGTCTGCCAGTCGAGGGACAGGGCAGCGGCTGCCTCCTCATGCAGCTGCTGCAGCTGCTCGTGGCTCAAGTGCTGCAGCGGCGTTGCCTGATCGAAATGCTCATATTCCGATGACTTGCGGCGCTGCAATACAAAGAGCATACAATATCGACATGGATTATTGAGAAGCGGAGGCTAGGCAGCCTGCATATTCCATACCTCTTTCCAGTTTGGCTCCGTTTTGGCCAGCACCACCCAATCGATTTTCAGATCGTAGATGGAGCCGCAAACGGTATCGATGTGCATCTGGCAGGGGCGCAGTGGAAACATCTCGCCCTGGCAGCTGGTGCATGGCGTGCACTTGTCCTGCACCTGATCCCACCAATGCTGCGGTGCACACGGTGAACTGGGCAACACAAAGGCGCTGACGCTACCACTAGTCAGGGCAGCGGCAGAGACAGCGGCAGCAGTTGCATTTGATGCTGTGGTTGCAGTATTTGCCGTGGTTGCTGTGGCCACTGCGCACAAGGAACATGTTGTGGTTAGGAGCAGCAGCGTCAAATAGGCGCCAGTTTTATTTAAATATGGATATCTATTTCTTCTTGTTACTGTTGTTGTTGTTGTTGTTGTCGCTTCTGTTGTTGTTGTGTTGCCGCTGATGCTCTGCTGGCATCGCCGCCTTCGTCGCCGCTTATGATATTTCGAGCTTATGTTTCTTCCTAATCGTGTTGCTGCTTTTGTTGTTGTTGTGCGCATTATAGTTATTGTTAAGTTATTTTTGTTGTTACAGTTAGTGCTACTCGTTGTTAAATTCGTTGCTATTGTTGTTGTTGTTGCAGCCGCTTTTGATCTGCTGGCTGCGCTGCCTTGCTGTATTACTTGTTGCATCTCTGAAAAGAATCAAGTTATGGAACAAAATGAGGAAAAATATTAGTTTTTCATCTTGAAGTAAATACATTTTCGGTATATATATCAATGAAAACTTCAACTGTAAACAATGGCACATAGAGTCGCTCTCAAATGATGTTCATTTGGAGAGTAAAAACAAATGTCACATGGAATTTGCTGAACGTTCAGCTTGCCTTCAATCTGTTGTTAATCGTCCGTGGAAAAAGCTAAAGGATAAATACGAAAACATTCTTCGAAAGATGCGGGGCGAATTTGTGATTGATAAACAGGAATATATATATTCTCCGCAGCAGAAGCGAAATGCTATCAACATCTGCTATAATAACTCTTTCAGACAAAATTGGAAGCACCATCAAAAATGTGCGCCCCTGGCATGAAAATAATCTTTTTGCTCACTGTGACTTGGTAGAATAGCTAAATACTTTACAATTTGGAATGAGGGTACTTGTTTTAAATATATGGAAAATAGCTTATGGTTTCAATTAACTTATTAATAGCTCACACGCTTTCACAGATGCGAAAATAAGAAAATGCTTTCAAGGCGTAGCCTTGAGTGTCGTTTTTCACTTGCAGTCTTCCCAGGCGCCCCTTTTTCGCACACTTGTCTAGGCAATCACAGCGGTGTATTGCAGATATGTTTTGTTTTGGTTTTCTTCTAATAAATACATATATATTCTTTTATTGATATATAGTTGCAAACTAATGGAAAATTGCAAGAAAACAGCGGGACAATATGCTGCTATGCCGCACTGCATAATCGCCCATTAAAAGCGCGTTCGCAAAGGCAAACTATTAAAACGACCGGCAGCCAATGATGATAATTCGACGCCATCATCATGATAATGATGATGATCAACACAGCCATCATCATAAATGCGTACAGTTTGCAATCAACTTTAATGTCAACGGGGTGCTTAGGCGTTTCGCCAATCCAATCCTACGCCCCTCCCCACATCACCCGGCTATGGTACGGTTCATTGCTCAGCCGACGTCCGCTCTCTGCTGGAGTTAGCCACTGTCTCCGATTCCTTTGCATCAGCGACAACGGCAACAAGAACAACAACGAAACTATTATAAATGGCATACAATTATTATTTATGCAGCTGCCGTCAGTCAGTGGAGTGTGTGTGTGTGTGAGAGGGAGAGAGAGGGGGAGCAAAGGCGCAACAGTGGCAGTGGTGGTTCCTCATCCACTCAGCCAGTGGCTTCACTTCCGTTGCACCAGCGAATATTGACTGCAACCAGTCGAATCAAAGAACCAGCTCTTTTGTCCACTTTTACAGACGATGTTCTTTGGGTGGGGATTGGGAATCCTGGGTCGTAAATCGATACCAATTTTTCAAAGGGAAATTTGGCAGGGGTTCAGGGTATATCGTAGCCAAGCCCACTCGACTACAACACTCTTACTATTTTTTGTTGTTTATTTCTTCCATGTTGAAGAAATGTGTCCAACATTTTTAAAAATAGTTTTTAAAATTAATACTTAATGTTGTAATTCAAATGATATTAAATTAACGATAAATAATTAAGCTAAAATTAAAAATATAAAAAATAAATAAATAAAATAAAGGATATTATGAATCGGGGGATAATCTAATCTCTTAGTTCGGAAAACTTGAGCACTCAAGTGATTGAGTGAAAAAGAAAACTGATTTTAGAATTTGAGCTCAAATGTACAAATATCCTCCTTGTTTCAGACCCCACCAGCCATAATCTTAAACTATACTCAGTAAATAAGATATGAAAAAAATGAAAATATCATATATTAAATGGCTAATTCGTTAACTCAAAGAGCTGCAGGCCTTAACTGATATTGCATTTGAAAATAAGTTAGCTTCATTTGTACCAGTTTGGCTTACTTTAAAATAGATGAGCTATATGTATATGTATATGTATATGTATATGTATAAGTATATGTATATGTATGTATATGTATGTATGTATTTAGTAGTAATGATGAATAGAGCACATGTTACATAGAGCAATGACAGCAGCAAACGAAAACAAATGGAAACGGCAAACAGGAAGAAGATATATTTAATTAAAATCAACGAACTGAGTTCAATGAGTGGTTACAAAAGGGTTGGGGGTGGGGCGTGGGTATGGGACACGGCAAAGGCAAAGAGCACTAAAGTACGGTACAAATGTACATACACTGAGACAAGTACCTAGATATATGGATATTTTGTATAATGGATTATGAACGCTGCCACTTAAAATCGATGATTGTCTGCAGACAAGCACAAATTGCATAAGTGAAATCAATCAATGGAAAATTAAAAACAGAAAAACAGAGACCCCAAATGCGACAGACTGATCAATGTGTAGTCGTACAGTGGATGTACGGATCGGTGATAGGGTATAGGGATTATTGGCTAGTCAGTTCGGTTTACAATTGCCAGTACTAGTGTTCGGTTAGCAAGCTTTGTTATCCGTTCAGCAATTTTAATATCTAATGACATTCAAATCGGAAATGCCCCATAAGGCATTGACAATTTCCTCCACCTACCTATGTGAATACATATATATATATATATGTGTGTGTGTGTGTGTGTGTGTGTGTGCCTTTACGTCTAGCACCTGTTTTCCACTTGACTATTAAAAGCGCATTTCGACGCAAATTGAATTATTAAAATTTCTATTTGATTTCTGTTTATTACGCCTCGTCGTTCCGGTGTTGCATGCACGAACTCATCAATATTTATAAATATACATATATATATATGTATATATACATACACACTTCTAAAAAATGGTCAGAAATGTATCGTTGAGATATTCGCTTTGATCTTTGGTCAACTTAACAAATGCGCCAATTTGCGTCGCTTTTTATTATTTATTGGCCCAATGCCATCTAACTGTCAGTTGCTCAATTAGACAGTAGTTCCATCAGTCATTTAGTCCACAGTCCTCAAACATGGCAACAACAACAATAAACAGAACACGCCAACATAAATATTATTAACCATTATGGCTATATATATATATATATATATATCTGCTTTCAATAAATTCCAATTTACAATGGGACTAACATGATGTCAATTTGTTTCTTTCAATTTGAAATTGGAACTGAGTGAAAGACAGAACATTTTTAATAATTCTATATATATATATGTATGTATAATAATGTTTATCTGGTTAATCATTGTAGAAGCATAAAACCTTGTTATATTTTCAATAAAATGTGGAAGCCATATCCAAGGAAATTATATACTTTTGCTTACATATTACTCTCAATCGAAAGTATTTCTTCTTCTTCCCAATTTTGTATCGGATTAGTAAATTAGTAAATTAAAAGTTAGTTAGTTATCGTAATAGCAGTTATATATCTTATCAGATCTTATTTTCCCAACCTACCACTTCGATTAATTGAATTGATTTCCAATTCTTCTCTTTTGTGCTTTTTACCTGGCATGGTCTCCCTTTCTGATATATAGTTGCCATACTTTCTGCTGCTCCTGATCTTGGCCAGCAGTGCAAATAACGCGCGAATGTAGACAACGACAACTGCTGCTGACAGTTAAGGAAAATCAACTCGATTAGTTGGAGATGAAAAGCGCAGTCAGCTACAGCTACAGACAACAACAACAACAACAACAAGCACAACAAGAGAAACAGCAAGAAAATCAAGTGTAACTTATTTTTAGTGCACTGACAGATCTACTAAAACCATGAGAGTATATATATATTTTAACATATATATCTATATATATATATATATATATATATATATGGCACCCGAGAATTTCCAAGTAGTCCACGACACATGCCAACGACAGAGAATGGAGGCCAAAGGCTGGCTGGTGTAGCAACTGCAGAGACATTGAGGCAGCAACACTAAATACAACAACAACAACAACTGCCTTGGCAGTCTCACGTTGCTCGCCAAGAGATTATTATGTCAGAAGCATATGTATATATATAAGATACATTTTGGTGCAACTGACAGAGGCGTGCAGCGCCCTGTCGTTTGACGCTGTCGCCGTTGTTATCGCCGTTGTCTGACAAGTGACAGCGACAGCAATTTATATCGTGTTGCATTTGCATCTCGGTGATAATTGAAACTGAACCAACCGCTCTTGAGGCGTCCAAGACGCCACACTCGTATAGTCCACAAAAATGGGTCAGTCGACAAGCTGAGCTTTGCGAATTTCAACTAGGCCACCTCACATGCAAATTAATCAAATACGTAGCTCGCAAATGGATAGAAATATATGGATAATGGATTATTTGAACTACAGATATATCATATTTAATCTGTGCCCAATACTGTTGAAATTCCCTCAATCGAATATCGAATATTTCCCCTCTTATTACCTCCTGGCCATAGGGTATGGTCTAGTCGAGCTATGCCATTCACATCATCTAAAAATATACATATATATATATATATATATATATATGTAAGGCAACCCTTCAGTAGTTTGTATTTTTAAACCTACGACAGCAGGCGGCTGTCGCCAGAAATGTTTGCCAAAAAAAATAATGAGTACAATTTGTTAGCTGCAATATTGTTGATGTTGACGTAAAGGTAATACATAAGCACAACATATATGTAAATAGATGGGGGTTATCTGGCAAATTAAATTAATTAATTATTATACAAATGTTGAAATGACGAAATTTGCAGTAAATATTTCAAGTAATTAATTTGTGTATCTCAGTTGTAACTGAGTCCAGTCAATGTTACAGGGCATCTCATAGTAGATCAAACTCTAACACTAAAGATGATTACCAAATTTTCGGTAATAATTCGAGTTTTCCATCTTAGCGCTACGAAAATTTATACAGCAATGCCAAGAATTTCTCCAAGCCGTTGACGTCCAGTTATAACAACAACAACAACACCAACAACAACAATATAATAATAATAATAACATCAAGAATAGTAGACAGCAGTGGCCAGAGGCATTTATACAAATGTCAACTGAATGCTCACAGCGTATTTTTTATGATTGTTGTTGTTTATTAGTATTAGTTGTGGCTTTTTTTTTTTGTTTTTGTCTTTGTTGTGTATATTGAAAGCGCGACATACCATTAAAAACGTTTCCATGAGCAAACAGCAACAATTTAATGAAACGCGCCATGAGCGGTGGCGGTGGCACCAGAGGCAGCAACAAACGCAAAAAAACAATAGCTGCAACAACAACAACAGCAATGCTGACTGATCAGCGGCATTTCAGCAACAATTTAGTGAAATTGTTTAGAGCTTTTCAGTTAGTTGTCTGACATTTGTCTAACTGTCTGTCTGTCAGTCTGTCTGTCTGTCTGTCTGCTTTTGTTTGTTTTTTAAGTGTGTGTCTCTTGGAATTTTAGTTTAAATTGCAAGAATGTTTAAAATTGCATTAACCTAGAGCCGACTCCTTGATACTCTGTTACCCATATAAGAACAGCTGAACACACATGTGGCATGTGGAAAGAGGTGCGACTCCAAAATTAGATCTGCAATTACAACGGACAATAATCAAAACAAGTATATTCCTCAGCCTTGAGTATCTGAGATGATGAAAAGTTAAACTTCGTAATACCCTACTCTTTACACAACTCAATCCACTAATAATTCATGCATCGATCATTTTTCTGCATTTTGTATACATATCTCCATGCCAGTTCATACTTTTTGAAAAGGGGCAATAACTACCTGGGGCATATCATATAAAAAACAGATAGTTCAAATACTCGATGTACGAATTAATAATATAAAAATAGTTAAATTTTGTATATGTGAACTGCATTACGAAATCAAAAGTATAAAAGTATAGTAAAAAGTCTAGAGAAATACTTTCAAGGATGAGGTACAAAAATGAAAATGGAATGCTTACAACTTTTACTCGGTTAGCAAGCAGCACATTTGAGAATACTTATCGTTAACAATAGCTAACAAAAATTCCCAAAATAAACAATGAAAGCAATTTAAATATATTTTTGCTTTTGCTTAACGATCTTTTCATTATTATTATGAAGATATTGAAAGCTACTCAATATGTAAAGCTGGAAGTAAAAATCCCCCAAAATGATGTGCAAGTCATTTATCAAAGTTGCAAATAAATTAGATAAATAGAAAGCTAAAAATAGAATGTTTGACTACAGGATGAACTGTAGATTATTAAAAAAAAATGTACAGATGTTTCGAGTAATTAATTTAAAATAATTAAAATTAAAATGAAATAATAAGTCGATTTCAAAACGCTAAGACAAAGGGTGAAATTGTGCCGAAATTTTGTAGAGAAATCAGCCTTATATGATAATCACGTGAGTGATTTGATAATGATCCGTGATATGGTGAAGATCATTGGATCTTAAATCACATTTTAATTTGAACTACAGTTACGAATTCTTTTTTAGATAACTTTACGCACAGGAGAATCCTTATAAGTACGCATATATACTATACTATACTACTACTATACTATAACTATACATATACTATAACTATACATATATACTCGCAAGATGTATCGTATTTGAATAAACTCTTTATTTTATTGAAAGCTCAAACATAGGGATATAATTAGCAATTCATTTTTTAAGCTATAACTTCTTTCTCTCTAATTTTGTAATTAAAAATGAAAACTGATATAATATTAAAATAAAAAATAAAAGTCTTTGATCTAACGTATAGCCATATTTACCCGGTTTGCATATTTTTTCAAATGCCAAATGTCAGGCGATCGATTGGCGATCATTTTGTTTGGCTTACGAATAAAGTTTGATAGCCTAGTAAATGCTATCTGACAGATTCAAATACAAATGTGGATACAGATACGGATACGTATGAAGATTGGAGGGCATGCAACTTATTTTTACACCGCACTGTGGCAGACAGATTTTTGACATTTCGAAATTGGAGGGTCGTCGCTCATTATGTAAGCAATGGCAACAATGGAAGAGGAGTTCAATGTGTTTGAATTTTCTCAATTTATTTATGGATAATGGGAACCAGTTGGAGCAGTAACTGAAGTAACAAGTGCCGACATCAGAGAAAATAACAACAACAAAATAGAACAGAACAGAACCGAACCGAACTCCCTAGCGACTCTACGGTCTGGTCTGCTGCTGTTTTACCCTTTGGCATTTTCCTTCCGCTCCCGGGTTTTTTATGGCATGTGTGCACGTTAATAGTACGAGTGTACGGCTAGCATATCCATTAGTTTTGTGCGTTTACGAGTGTACTCGTATTTGGATTTGTGTTTGTATGCGTATTCGTATTCGTATTCGTATTCATATTTGTATTTGTATTCGTATTGTTACTGTGCCCCCTAATGTCAGTGCATCAGGGCAACAAGAACAGCTTGTCAGTTGCCGGATTGTGGGGGTTTCTCATTCAGATTCCGATTATGATTCTGATTCCGATTCTCATTTGTTTTTGTTTTTTGTATGTGTGTGTGTCTTTGTGTGTATGCCTTTTTTTTTTTTTTGCGCGACTTTGGACGGCTGGCACAGAGGGCTGCCACTGTTTCTACACTCGATTTATATTTTTTATCATTTGATTTAATTTAATTCCATTCCATTTTGGCTGCAGACCCAGCTTCAGTCTTCAGCCCCAGTCCGAAGCCAGAGTCGCTGCTGCTGACCCCCCTGTGCCGCCTGAAAAAGCACACACACACTAAAAAAGTACCGGGAACGAGACGAGAGAGGTATAGAGAGAGATAGAGATAGAGAGAGAGAGAGAGAGAGAGAGAGCGAGGAATGATCAGCATCATGATGATCGTCAACGGCAACTGTCGGCGGGCTGCTTCCGAAACAGGGCATAACCATAACCGTTGCTTATGAGTTCGGTTGTGAAACACCCCCGCCAACCCCATGTTTGGTACGGTGTCTGTCAGTCTGTAGATAGCAAAATATGATCATGATCTGCCGCCTGCCGCCATATACCTTATATGTACATACAAAAACATACATATTTATTCGTACATAACTGGGTATTAAATAAATCACTCACTTTTTTCGTTATTTCTTTTTCGCTCGTTTGTTTGCGGTTTCTTGCTATTTTTTAGTATACATATATGTGTGTATATGCATATATATATATATATATTTATATATATGTATTTATTTATGTTGTTGAGGTTGATCTCTGCGCTGATTATTTATTTATTTATTTTATATTTTCAAATATCTTGAATGCATCTTTTATTTGGTGACTCTTTAATTCGCGCGTTGATGTTGTTACACTTCGATCAATCGATCATACATCAATCAATCATTAATCAATCAATTAGTCGCAATGCAAGCACAAAATTCCTTAAACTTTTCGTTTGCATATCGTTAGCACTTTATTTTCCATGAATCGTGTTGAGTGCATTCAGACAACAACAATAAAAAAAATAAACATTTAAACACTCGCGAATTACTAATCAAACATTTCTAGAATATAATCCACAATCTATGCAGAGCTAGATATATGTACGTATGTGTGTGTATTTAGTCATAATATACAAGTATGTATGCATCTAGGTAAGTATACAACCAGACATGGCAATGACAATGTTTCGAGTGCCGTCGCGTTTTCCACATGCGATTATACAAACTATTGTTAAAAAAAAAATCAACAAAAAAAATTGAATACGTTTCTTTATGCTAGGTTTCTTTATGTTTCGAACCACTTGGAGCGGACAACGATCGCAGCGACAATCCGCAGCTCGTCGCGTGCGTAGAGAGACTGAAGCAACGACATCAATGCTCATGCTTAAGCGACAGCGCACGCCAGTGTTGCCCAACCAGCATTATTCCCGTTAGAAATCTCCTCAACATGCAAATAACTGAAATATAAATAGCTTAGCGAAAATGTACAATTACGAATGGATAAGCGATTCGAGGAGCATCCTTCTGTTTTTCGACTATTTTATTTGAGTTTTTAACTTTTGAAAAGCATTGCAAATATGTATGCAAATATGATATTTAAAAATAGTATTTTAAATTCAACAATCTCGTCGAAAATTAAAACATAATCAAAGGCCCCAGTTGTCCATCCTATAATAAGCTACAATATTGATTTATTTTCAATATTAATACATAACCTTACTAAGTATAAAAATATATAGTAAAATAAAATTATGAAAAGTTTGTGTCTATGGCAACTCTAGCCAATTGTGTCATTGTAGATCGTGAGTAAAATACCCAGAGAGAGAAAGAGAGTGAAAAAGAGAGAGGGGAGAGCGGTTTACAGATGGGGGTGTTTGTGTTTGGGTTTGAACAATTTCCTGCCTAAAGATATGCACCACTTACACTTTATTTTTCGATTAAAAGTTCAATAATATATATTTATATAGCCTGATCCAACACTTTGAAAAAAAAGAAGAATTTTTTGAAAAATCATAATTATTTTCAGGTGGCTACCACAATTTCGGTATTTACAATCAGCATTGGCAGCATACTTTTGGGCTGGCACAAAACGAATGATTACTGCCAAAATCCGTAGGGAAACATCGTTGTTTTCCTTAAGATTTCTTGGCATTATAAAAGCTTTGCTTTATATATTATAAATTGGAAACGCGATATCCGCAATATATACTGGTTAACTGAGTCAAAATATCTATATAATAACATACAACAGTGAAATAAAGTTCTTAAAATATTTATTCATTTAGACACAGATATGTAAATTACAATGCTATAAAACTGTTAGTACTCGAGCTCCTATGGCTAGCGTCAATGTTTGATCTGGTGGTGAATTGTTGCGAAAATTGGTGTTGCAGTAGTTGCACACGGACTGCAATTACTTGAGGTAGCCTTGGTCGATGGCATGCTTAAACATCTCGGCAATGCGCTGCTGCTTGGCGGGCTGCTCGAAGGGCGTAATGTTCCAGACATCGGTGAGCACAGCGTTTTCAACAATGGCATCCAGATCAGCCACCTCTTCGTCCTCGATGAGGGACATGGGCAGCGATTCGATGCCCATGCCGCAACCGAAGCGACCAAACTGCATCAGCTCGTCCTGCAGCGATTGCCAAGAAATTACCGACTCAGCATCGCCGCCCAGATCGGTGATGAGCGCCTGGGCGCTCTCCAAATAGGCGCGGAGCAGTTCATCGTAGTGACTCTCGCGCAGCTCCTGACTGGTGCAAGAGTAAACAAAGAAAGTGATATCCAGCACAACGGATGCGCAACGCGCCAGCTGATAATCAATGATGATGATCTCTTGCGGTGCACCCGACTCGCTGTAGCGCGTTAGGAAATTGGGTGTCCAGCAGTCACCATGCCCAAAGACACTCAGCTTAGAGCGTGTTGACACCAGATTGATCATATCATCGAACAACTGTGGCTGCAAAAAATTGTTTGCTAGCGTCTCGTACTTGGTGTTGGGGTACGTCTTGGCCACAGCATCGATGGCCACCTTCTGGGCGAGCACCAGAAAATCCTTATACCACTCGCGCGTGTGCTCTCCATAGTAGGTCTCCTCTAGAGCACCAGCAGCCTTCTCAAAGTTGGCCGCATCCAACGCCCTAAAAGCCAATGCCACGCCATGATATCGACCTATTGTACGCATCGTCAGCAGCGCGTCCTCCAGCGAGATGTAGCTCTGGCTAAAAGTGAAACATTTTTTGAGTAACTATCATAAATCACAATTTCGAGCAACTAGTAAAATATGAGAACAAAAAAACCTCAAACAATAATAAAACAAAATCCTTATAATTTGTGGACAGCTGAAATCCATTCACTTACCGATTAGGCGAGCGATAGCCACGGAAGCCGACATCCTCGAGCACTATGAAATCATTGAGTCCATCGCACAAGGATGCGAAGCACTTGGGATACTCCACGAAAGGTTTAGTTGGCTTGGGCTGGCGCGAGTTTTGGAATGCCTCGATCGCTGGTATGACCTTTGTGTAGAAGTGAATCTCGTTGCGGAAGAAGTCCGTGGAGCGAAAGAGCCGACGCCGATGCAAATTGGCCGGCATGCCCTTGATAATGACATTAACCTCCAGCTCTTTGCCCTCGGGCTCTTTCACGCCATAGACGCACAGGCGGAACACGCGACTCAAGTACGAGTCACCCTTCTTGCCACCCTCACCAAACTTGTAGGAGGTATGCTTGGTGCCGCCGGCATTCTGGATGATCTCATCCAAAGTCGCCACGTTGAATTTGGCGGAGATGTCTGTAAATGTTGGCTCACTCATCTTCACTAATGGGACTATGCTTATGGAGAGTTAAATTAGCTAATTAATTAATGGTTTTTTTTTTCATTATTATTGATAGTGCCACAGCCGCAGGCTTAGTTGATTTTTCAACCCAAGTATACCCACCGAAACTAATATTTGTGCTGTACCAGCGATTATGTCTGACGTGGTTGACGCTGCACGAGATACTGTACAATGTAATAAATAAATACAAATACAGGCAGAGAGAAACCAAGAACAATACGCGAGTGTATAATGTAAGCGTACATGTATGTGTGTGTGTATATTAAGCTGGGCATACGTGTTTGATGTGTTTTTGATTGTTTCGTGTGAGACTCAGGTCACAGCTGATTGACCGGCGTTACACTGAGCATCTGATGTTGGGCAAACACGAGTCAATGAGCGCATTTTAGTGTAGAAGGTAAATGTATATATATATATATATATAATTTCTATATATATACGTGTGTTTGCTGTACTGCATTAAGTTATTATACTGCAGATTTTCGCAACACATGTGATTATAAGGTGTATTGCAAACTGCACACAGCTGTTTCTTAGCCAACCACTTTACAGCACTGAGTTCAGTGTGGGCTAATACCCTGCCGAATCACAGCTTGAGTTCAGTGCTGTGCAACGCTCGTAGATTGCACGTGTTGAAACTGAATTGAGTTGAATTTTGTTTTCCCTGAAACAAGCAATTTGTTGCGCCATGGCTGCGCAGAACTCGACGATGAAAAAGAAGCGCATTTCGAAGAAAAACAAATCTGCGTGGCGCATAACAGACATCCAAGATGTCGAACAGTTTCTAGAGGATCAGCGACAGGAGGAGCGCGTCGGGTAAGCCAATTGCCTCTGTTCTGCGATTTGTAAATAAAACACGCATAACTTCTTGCTGATTCTGCTACTTGCAGCACCTTCACAGACAAACAGAATGAGGATCTGTTTACGGTGGATGCCTCGCCACAAAAAAGTGCTCCTATCGTGCTGTCAGTCAAGCAGAAGCGCAAACTGAACGCACTAAAACCCATGCGCAGTTACCAGGCGCTCGAGAACACATCCAAGGTGCAGGATCCCATTGTCAAGCGGTAAGCAACGGATTCGCTCAATGATTCAAATACAATGGGGCATATTCAATGTGTGCAAGTTCAAGGAGACATAATCAAACATAGATATTTTGTACAAACTAAATAAGGCCGACGATTTGCTTAGAATCAAAATCTAGAGATCTCGGGCATCAGCAAGTGCTAAATTTGTTTGTTGTTTGTCCTCAAAGAACTGTTAGATCTGGAGCACCTAATTAATTTAATTGCTGATTACAATTGTAATATCTGGGAAAATTAATCAATTAATTAATCAAATTTCTGTTTATGTCATTCTTGGCTTCTTTGCTGCAATAGCAATCATGCGCGACCGATGAAAAATGGGCGGAATATCGATCTGGAGGTGTGGAGGGCGTCATCGCCAGGCTAACCGAGATCGGGGTCTCTACTACGAGAAGCTGGACCAACGTTTGGCAGCGCGAGAGAGCGGAAAGAAGGCCAACAAAATTGACAAAGACATTTGGCAGGAGTAGGACTTTCGCGACAATATTCCGGGCCTCAAGAACAAGAAGGGATGGATCAGTCGCGATCTGGCCGTGCACATTGCGGGCAACGTGGGCCGCAAGGTGGTCAAAACACACGCCAGCCTGCACCACAAAACCATCAAGGCCAAGTAAGAAATTAACTAATGCCCAATTGTATTTTGTTATTGTAATGTTTATGTAATGTTTGTTGTTGTTGTTACAGAAAGTTTGAGGCGCCACATCCGGGCATGAGCTACAATCCGTCGCTAAAGTCGCATCTGGATTTGCTGGAGCAGGTTGTTGGTCGCGAGGAGGGCATTATCAAGAAGGGACAGCATCTCAAGCGGGTGACCACCAGCATGTTTAGCAAGGTGACGCCCTAGGAGCGCGACAGCCGTCGCCTCCAAGAAATGAGCGAGGGCATCAAGGCGGATGGCGACCCTCAATCGGAGAGCGATAATGATGAGGATGATGATCCAGCGCAGGCGGCAAAGATGGATAATGCCACGGTGGCCGCCACCCGCAAGCGCTCTAAGGTGAAGCGTTTTCCGCGCAGCTCTCACAAAGATCCCGGCGTCAGCTTTCAGGATTTGCGCGATCAACGCAAAGCGGCCGTTGCCGTTGCAAAGGCCAATAAGGACACCATCAAAATTTAGTCTATGTCAAAATTCCCATTTGTCGTTTTATTCAAAAACAAATATATAAGATATACCTACATACATACATACACATATATATATATATATGACTTTTTTCGTTATTTCTTTTTCGCTCGTTTGTTTGCGGTTTCTTGTTATTTTTTATTACACATATATGTGTGTATATGCATATATATACAGTGGCGGACACCTTATTTGGTCAAGTGTCAAAGAAAAAAAGTAATTGCTTGCAATAAGCTAACCATTCATTATTTTTCAAAAATTCCAAAGACCGATGGTAGGTACATATATTAACCACCAAAATTAATATATGACCCCAATACACTGGGGTTTCCCCACCTGCGAGGTAGAATTATAAAAATGTTGCCTACTTTTAGGTATAGTTTTCATTTATATATTATATATATTCTGGTTACCTGAGTCAAAATACCTATATAATATAATACAACTGTGAAATAAAGCTCTTAAAATATTTATTCATTTGGATACAGATATGTAAATTACAATGCTATAAAACTGTTAGTACTCGAGCTCATATGGCTAGCGTCAATGTTTGATCTGGTGGTGAATTGTTGTAGTAGCACACGGACTGCAATTACTTGAGGTAGCCTTGGTCGATGGCATGCTTAAACATCTCGGCAATGCGCTGCTGCTTGGCGGGCTGCTCGAAGGGCGTTATGTTCCAGACATCGGTGAGCACAGCGTTCTCAACAATGGCATCCAGATCAGCCACCTCTTCGTCCTCGATGAGGGTCATGGGCAGCGATTCGATGCCTATGCCGCAACCGAAGCGACCAAACAGCATCAGCTCGTCCTGCAGCGATTGCCAAGAAATTACCGACTCAGCATCGCCGCCCAGATCGGTGATGAGCGCCTGGGCGCTCTCCAAATAGGCGCGGAGCAGCTCATCGTAGTGACTCTCGCGCAGCTCCTGACTGGTGCAAGAGTAAACAAAGAAAGTGATATCCAGCACAACGGATGCGCAGCGCGCCAACTGATAATCAATGATGATGATCCCTTGCGGTGCACCCGACTCGCTGTAGCGCGTTAGGAAATTGGGTGTCCAGCAGTCACCATGCCCAAAGACACTCAGCTTAGAGCGTGTTGACACCAGATTGATCATATCATCGAACAACTGTGGCTGCAAAAAATTGTTTGCTAGCGTCTCGTACTTGGTGTTGGGGTACGTCTTGGCCACAGCATCGATGGCCACCTTCTGGGCGAGCACCAGAAAATCCTTATACCACTCGCGCATGTGCTCCCCATAATAGGTCTCCTCTAGAGCGCCAGCAGCCTTCTCAAAGTTGGCCGCATCCAACGCCCTAAAAGCCAATGCCACGCCATGATATCGACCTATTGTACGCATCGTCAGCAGCGCGTCCTCCAGCGAGATGTAGCTCTGGCTAAAAGAGAAACATTTTTTGAGTAACTATCATAAATCACAATTTCGAGCAACTAGTAAAATATGAGAACAAAAAAACCTCAAACAATAATAAAACAAAATCCTTATAATTTGTGGACAGCTGAAATCCATTCACTTACCGATTGGGCGAGCGATAGCCATGGAAGCCGACATCCTCGAGCACTATGAAATCATTGAGTCCATCGCACAAGGATGCGAAGCACTTGGGATACTCCACGAAAGGTTTAGTTGGCTTGGGCTGGCGCGAGTTTTGGAATGCCTCGATCGCTGGTATGATCTTTGTGTAGAAGTGAATCTCGTTGCGGAAGAAGTCCGTGGAGTGAAAGAGCCGACGCCGATGCAAATTGGCCGGCATGCCCTTGATAATGACATTAACCTCCAGCTCTTTGCTTTCGGACTCTTTCACGCCATAGACGCACAAGCGGAACACGCGACTCAAGTACGAGTCACCCTTCTTGCCACCCTCACCAAACTTGTACGAGGTATGCTTGGTGCCGCCAGCATTCTGGATGATCTCATCCAAAGTCGCCACGTTGAATTTGGCGGAGATGTCTGTAAATGTTGGCTCACTCATCTTCACTAATGGGACTATGCTTATGGAGAGTTAAATTAGCTAATTAATTAATTGCTTTTTTTTCATTATTATTGATAGTGCCACAGCCGCAAGCTTAGTTGATTTTTCAACCCAAGTATACCCACCGAAACTAATATTTGTGCTGTACCAGCGATTATGTCTGACGTGGTTAAAGCTGCGCGAGATACTGTACAATGTAACAAATAACTTTTCCCCCAAATACAGGAAGAGAGAAAACAAGAACAATATATTAAGCTGTCCATACCTGTTTGATGTGTTTTTGATTGTTTCGTGTGAGGCTCAGGTCACAGCTGATTGACCGGCGTTACACTGAGCATCTGATGTTGGGCAAACACGAGTCAATGAGTGCATTTTAGTGTAGAAGGTAAATGTATATATATATATATATATATAATTTCTATATATATGCGTGTGTTTGCTGTACTGCATTAAGTTATTATACTGCAGATTTTCGCAACACATGTGATTATAAGGTGTATTGCAAACTGCACACAGCTGTTTTTCAGCCAACCACTTTACAGCACTGAGTTCAGTGTGGGCTAATACCCTGCCGAATCACAGCTTGAGTTCAGTGCTGTGCAACGCTCGTAGATTGCACGTGTTGAAACTGAATTGAGTTGAATTTTGTTTTCCCTGAAATAAGCAATTTGTTGCGCCATGGCTGCGCAGAACTCGACGATGAAAAAGAAGCGCATTTCGAAGAAAAACAAATCTGCGTGGCGCATAACAGACATCCAAGATGTCGAACAGTTTCTAGAGGATCAGCGACAGGAGGAGCGCGTCGGGTAAGCCAATTGCCTCTGTTCTGCGATTTGTAAATAAAACACGCATAACTTCTTGCTGATTCTGCTACTTGCAGCACCTTCACAGACAAACAGAATGAGGATCTGTTTACGGTGGATGCCTCGCCACAAAAGAGTGCTCCCATCGTGCTGTCAGTCAAGCAGAAGCGCAAACTGAACGCACTAAAACCCATGCGCAGTTACCAGGCGCTAGAGAACACATCCAAGGTGCAGGATCCCATTGTCAAGCGGTAAGCAACGGATTCGCTCAATGATTCAAATACAATGGGGCATATTCAATGTGTGCAAGTTCAAGGAGACATAATCAAACATAGATATTTTGTACAAACTAAATAAGGCCGACGATTTGCTTAGAATCAAAATCTAGAGATCTCGGGCATCAGCAAGTGCTAAATTTGTTTGTTGTTTGTTCTCAAAGAACTGTTAGATCTGAAGCACCTAATTAATTGAATTGCTGATTACATTTGTAATATCTGGGAAAATTAATCAATTAATTAATCAAATTTCTGTTTCTGTCATTCTTGGCTTCTTTGCTGAAATAGCAATCATGTGCGACCGATGAAAAATGGACGGAATATCGAGCTGGAGGTGTGCAGTCCGACCAAGGGGCGTCATCGCCAGGCTAACCGAGATCGGGGTCTCTACTACGAGAAGCTGGACCAACGTTTGGCAGCGCGAGAGAGCGGAAAAAAGGCCAGCAAAATTGACAAAGACATTTGGCAGGAGGAGGACTTTCGCGACAATATTCCGGGCCTCAAGGACAAGAAGGGATGGATCAGTCGCGATCTGGCCGTGCACATTGCGGGCAACGTGGGCCGCAAGGTGGTCAAAACACACGCCAGCCTGCACCACAAAACCATCAAGGCCAAGTAAGAAATTAACTAATGCCCAATTGTATTTTGTTATTGTAATGTTTATGTAATGTTTGTTGGTGTTACAGAAAGTTTGAGGCGCCACATCCGGGCATGAGCTACAATCCGTCGCTGAAGTCGCATCTGGATTTGCTGGAGCAGGTTGTTGGTCGCGAGGAGGGCATTATCAAGAAGGAACAGCATCTCAAGCGGGTGACCACCAGCATGTTTAGCAAGGTGACGCCCGAGGAGCGCGACAGCCGTCGCCTCCAAGAAATGAGCGAGGGCATCAAGGCGGATGGCGACCCTCAATCGGAGAGCGATAATGATGAGGATGATGAGGATGATGATCCAGCGCAGGCGGCGGCCAAAGATAATGCCTATCAGTCGATTAATGCGCCTGTGGAGAATAAGAAAAAGAGCAAACAGGCGCGCAGCAAGGAACTCAAGCAAAAGGAGCTGCAGCGCCTGCACGAGGTCAAGAAAGCGCTCAAAAAACAAACCGCAGACCTGACTAGGTAAGCAAAAACGAAACAGCAACTGAATCTATGCCCATTTGCTTAACTAAACCTTCATCCTGCATCTGCGTAGAATAAAATCGATACGCGCCGAGTTGAAAGTGGAAGCCGCCGAGCTGAAAGATCTGAAGAAGCGCCGCAAATTGAAGGCGGAGCGTAAAAAGTTTGACACAAAGCGTCTGGGCCGGCACAAGTTTGAGGCTCCCGATATGGACGTGAACATGATCGAGGATCTAGCCGGCAATCTGCGCAACGTTAAGCCGGAGAGTAACCTGCTCACAGATCGCTTCAAGCTGATGCAGAAGCACAACATGCTGCCCACCACGGTGGCCGTCACCCGCAAGCGCTCTAAGGTGAAGCGTTTTCCGCGCAACTCTCACAAAGAGCCCGGCGTCAGCTTTCAGGATTTGCGCGATCAACGCAAAGCGGCCGCTGCCGCGGCAAAGGCCAATAAGGACACCATCAAAATTTAGTCTATGTCACAATTCCCATTTGTCGTTTTATTCAAAAACAAATATATAAGATATACCTACATACACATACATATATTTATATATGTATATAAATATATAAATGAATAACCCGCCCATCCCCCAAATAAAAAAACTATATCAGCGATTTGCCCATGCCTCGTTTCATTTTAGAATTCTTCATCTTCTTGGTCTGCGGTGCACCAGCATCCCGATCCTGCTCCACAGGTGCATCCAAGCGCTTGATGCCGCTGCAATAAAACAATTGATTCACTGCAGCTTAATAATAAGTAAAAAACATATTATTTTTTAGATTTCTTTTTTTTTTGTTCGGAATGGAAATGATGATCCGAGTTTCTAAATTAAAATAGTTTCTACTCAGAAATATGCAAGCAAAGATAGAGACAGACAGAGAGAGAGAGAGAAAGCACATGTCTTCTGTCTCTTATTAGGCGATAGCTTCCTTACCTCTTGACGGAGAGCAGACCGCTGCCCTTGTCGCCACCATTGGTCTGCAACGCCTGATTCCAATCCTCATCGCTGCCCTTGATTTGGTATTCATCGAGCATCTCGGCCTTGAGAAGTTTCAGTTCCTTGCGTTGTTTTTTCATTAGATTCTGGGCCGTCTGCTCCAGCTCATTGTCGAGGGACAAGCTGAGCGGCTGGAGTTGTTCGCCACGCGGCAATTGTTCCTTCTGCACCATGCCATCCTCAATGTGCTGCTCAATCACCGTGCGGAAGCATTGATTGCACTTCTTCAACGCATCGTATAACTTGGCCAGCAGCTGGTTGCCCGGCATGTTCAGCTCCGAGCCGAGTGAGTCCACTGTCTTGCCCTGCACACCGAGCGCCAGGAGAACAGCCTTCTGCACATTATCCAACTTCAGGCCGGGAATGCGGCCCTGGAAATACAGCTGAGAAATGTCGGTGAGCAGATCGACTATCAGTCGAAACTCGGACTGTTGGCGTGCATAGCTCTCCAGCCGTTGCAGATCGTGCGGCAGAAAGTGTACATCAAGCGTTCGCTTGTCCAGCACAGTGGATGCATCATCAGCGTCATCATTAACCGTTTTGTTCTTGAGCAGAGCCAGGCAGAGTTTTGTTTCGAATTCGCGAAATGTTATGCCCATCAGCTTGAGTACGCGTCGCCGGAAGTCATTGTAGTACAGACTTAGCCAGGGTGTCGCACTTGGGGTCGCCAGTGTGTGCAACATGATGCAGCTATGCTCCGCGGTCAACTCATTGGCCTTCTGGCTGAGATACACGGGCACAAAGCCGGCACTCTTCCAGAACTTGAGCAGATCCACAGTGAGACCATAGGAGGTACCAATATAATCAACCGGCTCCGGTTGGCGCTCATGCAGACGTTTCAGTAGAATGGGAATGCGACTGCGTGGTCGTATTTGCTCTTTGAGCAGACCAATCTCCTCTTCCTCCACCTCCTTGATGCCAGCTGCAATTATAGAAGGAAAAAAAAAGTTCGTTTTATATTCATGGAGCCTGTCGGAGATGCCTCCTTCAACTGGTGGTGATGATGATCTTTGCAATCCCTTCACTGCCTGAGCTGCTCACCTTGTTCGTTGGGCAGAGGCGCATCGCCGAGATTGGCATGTCGCTGAGCATAGTAGTCCTTGAGCAGATGGATTGCACGTTTGCCATAGCCCATGCGCTGATAATTGGGATGGGTGGCGATGCGCACAATACGAACACCGGAGAGCTTTGGAAAGTCACGATCGCCGTATTGCTCGGCTATGTTCCACGGTATCAGATCGCCGGCGGCCTTCTTGCCGCGTCCCAGAGAATTGCTGATGCTCTCCGCTGAGATTTGGCCCTCGAGCGCCACTTGGATGACAACGAGAATCTCGGGTAATTGATCCATGCGCTGGACGGGCCCGAGCAGGCAGAACAAATGATGGGCAGGCGCATCGCTCATCATTTGCAGATCGTTGGGTGTGTTCTTGTAGTGCGATGACACGTAGATGTACACCATGCGATGCAGAAAGGACTCGGCGGCTTTGTGATACGAGAACAGTGCATCACGATCAATATAGAAGAGATCGCAGGCATCGGGCGTCGGACAGCCGGAGCTGATGTTGTACACGTTGCTCGTGTCCAGGCAGAGCAAATTGATTAGCCAGCGCTCGATATCATCATTGAACTGATAACGTATGGACTCGTGCAATTTAAGCGGTGGACGTGCATTGTTCTCCTTCTGCAGCTGGGAGATGAGCTTCAGGCTTAGCGAACGCCCGGTGCCCTCGTAGCCATTGATTGTGCTGGCCATGAAGATCAGATACGGACCGATCATCTTCTTGACCAATGGCAGTGGAATCGCTGCCGCCTCATCGATCAGCAACAGATCGGCGGCATTTAACAGATGCGTATCGCTGGGCGCTATATACTGAATGGTCTGGCGGCTGTTGCGCGTTATATTTATCCGAATGATGGCTTTCTTGTAGTCGGGATTTGTGCTGCGAATGATGGTATAGTCGGCATGCTCCTGATACTCCAGCCCATCGAAGCCCTTCAGCACGAACTCAAAGAGCGTTATCAAATTCTCGGGATGCGGCGATGTCACATATATATTCACATAGCCAAATGCAACGGCTGCAGCGATAGACAGGCCCAAAGCAGCCGATTTACCGCGACCACGTGCGGCAGTTAAGGACATTGGCGGCTTCAGCTGCTTATCGACCAGCGCTTCAATAAACTGGGCCACTGCGTTGCCCTGATCATAGGTCTTGCATAGATTGACCAGTGCGCCCGCAGGCTGCACATTTAATAGGCTCTCCTTCAGCTCCTTGAGACTGCTCTCGTTGTCCGATCGGACAATGTTTGCCGGCTGTCAAATAGAAATGAAACTATTAACAATTTGGCAACACTCGGACTGAAACTCGAAATCAATTGTGGGGCGCTTACATTCACTGGTTCCACATTGATCGTCTTGGAACTGAGGGGCAGCACGGTGAGGTCATCGTTGACAACCAGACAGCGCTTGCAGTCGGCCAGTGAAAGGATCAGACGCTCATTGAAGCGACAGGTGACAGTCTGATGGGCCTCAGTGCGGAATCGCATGTGCACATCCATGCTCATGGTGAAGAGCTGCTTGAGCGACTGCATTGTCTTTAGCAGCAATATAATCAGGCCGCCGCCCTCAACAGTTTCGATGGTGCGCGCCAGGAGATTTGGTGTGAGTGCCTCGAAATCCTGCAACACACAAACACCATAGGTGCGACCCAGTATGGCGTGCGTCTCCGAGTAGTAGCGTCCGTGTATGGTGGTTGCCACACGAAACGCATCAAACAAGTCCACCTCATTCATATCCACCTTGCCGTGGGCGATCTTCTTGGCACGCTTCTTGCCGTGACTGCGGACACGTAAAATGTGAGCATGGATATTGAAGAATTGATTGAAAACAGCAACTACTACTCACTTGGAGATGGCATCATCCTTGTTCTTGTAGCACCACAGCACATTGGGACGCGCCTTCACAGTTGATTTGATCAGTATATCATAGAGAATTGGCACTTGATCGCGTGCTTTATCGCCGGTGATGATGAACATGGTTCGATGGCCCAGCTTAACGCCATTCTCAATCATAACACGAATGCGATTATCTATTTTCTTTTTCACCATTTTGATTTAATTTGACCGAATCTGAAGGAACTGAACCAACTCTACACAATGCTATTGTTCAAATGCACGTGTGACTGGATGTTATGCGAAGTGCGCGCTGTGAGCCAAGCAGCTGTGAATTATCGATAACTGAAATATCGCACAGAATATATATCACATCCACGTCACAAGAGCTGTTATTGTTTATTTTCAACTCAGATATCGTTTAGCATACAGTGCAATGCTTCTCAAAGATTACTTTTCTTTAAAATTCAAAAACACATAATTGCAAAATATTAAGGTCTTCTGTTATCATAAACATTTACAAGTCGACAATTCATGTTGATATTTTAAACTTTGGAAAAAAATCCAAAAAATTAAAAAAAAAAAACCGGAAATTGAGTTGCGCAGAATTTCAGAAAATCGTTTCGATTAACACATTACTCCTCATCTTGTGACCCTTGTGACAATCGAGGAATCCCACTGCAAGCAATTTGTCTTCACAGCCAACTTAACGCGACTGAAGTATGCGCTCGCAGCCAACTTTGCGCACGGAACAGCTGTTTGTGTGGTGAAAACGAATCGGCGATACTGTTTCACATTCGTAAAATGGCGTCGGAGGTAGCGGTTGAACAACAAGACCAAGAATTTGTAAGTGTACAAACAAAGAATTGTTGAACCAATTGGATACATACATTAATGTGTTAGCAACAAAATGACACACGCCCTAAAATATTGCAAAATTATGCATGTAAATGCAACAGGGCAACACTGAACTACACAAATTGCTTGCGTGTTTTTAACTGTGCGTGCGCGTTGTATTTGTGTATGTGTGGGTGCTTGTGCATTTGTGTGAGTGTTTGTGCGAGAGCGTTTCGGATCTTTTTTGCGTGTGTGTTGCAATGTGTGTTTCATCAAAATCTGTTGCGGTATTTGGCACTTGCAAAAAATGTATGTGTGTGTGTGTACATTCTTAAATAACATGCCTGCGTGTATATGTATGTATGTGGGGGATATGCTAGCACGTGTATTTCAAAAAAAAAAAAAGTATAGAGAACATCAACAGCAGCAATTGTTGTAAATTCCTCTACGCTGGCTATCGCTGTTATCACGCAACACAAATAACAACAGCACAACCAAAACGAAACAACAAAAACAGCAACAACTGGCATGGACAAATGGGAGTTCACATGTGTGTGTGAGTGAGTGTTTGAGTGCTGTGTAGCAAGTGGTTGTGCTCTTCCTTTCTCCCTCTCTGCCGTCGCTTTTATTGCTGTTAATTTCTGGTGTTACTTCGCTCGCGTTGCATTTGGTAGGGAAAGTGATTTCCGTTCGCTGCTCTGCTCTTGTTGCTTTTGTTGTTGTTTTTCTTCTCGCTGCTGGTGCATTTTACAGTGCACGTAAACTGTATGCGATCGCAAAACCAGTTTACAGTTAGAAAACACAAAGAGTGCATTAATATATGCAAAGAAAAAAGTTCTCTCTCTCTCTTCCTGTTTGGATCGCTGTGTGTCCCAAAATCAGACTTCCTCCAGCTGACGCAGAGTTTATTGTTTGCCGAATCGCTGGCAGTGATGTGCAGTGGCATCAGGATTTCTTAAATGGTTGGCGGGGGACGAGGCACGGGGGGAATGGATGGGCTGTTCTTGCTTGAAGTTGCTTTAAACGCACACGAAATTAAGACACACGCGCACAACCACACCACTGCACCCTACTTGCACCGGCCCCACATTTGTGTGTGTGTGTGTTTGTGTTCGCATGTGTGTTATTGATACGCATTTGATTACTTATTATTCACTTTATTTGCACGCTGGAGCTCATCGTTCATTGAAGCGCCATTAAATTGATTCTGTTTCGTTTGAATTTTAATGTTTTCGTTTCTCTTCTTTATTTTTCATTGGTTGCCTAAATTCCAAGCAAAATCTTTGCAACTTTTTTTCTTGTTTGGGCAATTTGCATTTCATTCATTTAATTGGCAATTTGTTTATCTGCTCGGCGATATACCCTTTACCAAAAATGGAGCATGTCTGTTTAAATGTGTATTTTGTTGTTCATACTCTACTCAATGTTGGTCGAACATTTTGTTTCTATCTGAACAATTTTATTGGTTTTATCTGGGCTAATATTTATTAAAACTTATTTTGTAAGGGCATCAAATCATCGGCATCCCAATTCAAGCAGTAATATATAGCTAATATATTAGTAGTATGAGCAGAAGTGACTGCCTGATTTTGGTTGATCAACTTTTCTTATTTTAAAGTGAGCCAAATAAACCTAAATCAAATGAAATCGTTAACGGCGGAATCTGCTGACTGAAACTTAAATTTAGTTAGACATATATTTTTAAAGAATTGTGGGAGCGGCTTCAGTAAGACCGGGTTATATTGGACTTGATCTTTGAAGAAGCCAAAATGGTTTCATCTTTAGACATCTTATCCAAGTACAGGTATTAAATTAAAGCTGTCTCCTATGAATAATTTTGTATTCAGCTGACTTTCTGAGTGACACCTGACAATTAAGTAAGGCAATCGATTGAAAGGTTTTTAATTGGAATGCATATGCCTTCAACATTGTGCTTCAATGTATCTGTGTACATTTGAAATTATATATGTTTATTTTTCATACATAATTAATTTAACGTAAACAGCAATTATATATTACATACACTTATTGCAGTATCCCATTGCAGCTGACACTTGCATTTGTTCGTTGGTGTTTATCCTTGCTCACGGACTGTGCACCCCGTTCGCCTCAATGGGGCAGCCGCAACGGGGCAGCCACAAAAAGTACAATAACCTTTTTGGCACACAGTCTGAACAAAGTAGGTGAGCTGGGAGGGAGCAGTGCTGCTTTGGATGGCTATAATGCATTTTTTCTTTGCTTTTGTTCAGCCTGTTGCTGTGGCCGCCTTTTCATTTAGCTTGCCTTCTGCTGACTGACTGACTGACTGACTGACTGATTGACTGAGTGAGTGCCTAACTGACTGACTGACTGGTTGGTTTCCTCATTTGCGTTGATTAAGCCGCTCACAGATAACAACAATAAGTTTCATGAAAGGCGAAATATTAAATATACATATTCACATACATGTGTACGTATGTATGTGTCTATGAACATATGTATATAAAACATACAAGCTACGATGTGCAGCTAAATATGTAAATGCCTATGTATATGTAGCTGTAAATAGGTCAGCACGCTGCGGCTGTCGCTATCATACACAAACACATACACACACACACACATACACACGCAGGCAACAACAACAATGCAACATACAAACCGACAAAATGGAACAGCAAATCCCAAACCCGCAAACCCTACCCTCTACCCTAAAAAACCCCAACTAACAAAAAAAAACAAATAGAAAAAAAATGTGAAGCCCCATTTCGGGTCTGTCTGGGGGCTTAGACGCTGCGCTAAGCACTCTTGCACCCCAATACCCCCCTATTCCCTACCCTTCTCTCTCATTTGCCCATGCTCCACTGCCCATCGCTTGGGCCATAATACTTCATAGTCTCACCAAAGTAGTGTTCAAAAATAAACAAGGCGAAAATAAACAAATGCAGACAGTAACATATAACTGCGAATTGCGGCATGCTCTACACAATATTATATAATATATAAGTACATATGTACACAAATATATATATATATATATATATATATAAACTCATATTAAGCTGTCCATAAACTGCAGATCATATACATAATATTATTAGCGAATAATTGAATGGCAACCAATCAATCAATCAATTTATATTTGTTCACATATGTATTTATATATTATATAATATATAACATTATATCACCAATCGAGTCGATATAGCCGCAGGCTGTTTCTATGCAAACTAGTCCCTCAGTTTCGAAGCTATCTGGATTAAACTTGGCATTAATTCGACATTTTGCTGTACGCAGTACATATGTCGAGGACGGTGGGATCATATCGCCATGTCATATAGCTGCCTTTCCGCGTTATTGTACGAACTATATCACATAGCTTTCATAGAAATGATCAATAGACTTTCACGATTTCTAGAAAAACAAATAAGAATGCTGTGGTAGAGTGAGCTCGACAACAATATACCCTGAGCCAAATGTGCACACTCAAATGTAAGCTGCTGTGGAAGTGCTCTCAATTCCTATAACAATCACAGGCACTGTAGAGTAAAAAAAAACTACAAAAAATGCTCGCGACTGCTGATAGTAATGAGTTCCATATAAGAATGAGTTTTCGGCTGAAACTAGGGTGTTTCTTGTACATACTTTGTCACAAACCCCATTTTGAATGGGTCTAGAAGGGTATGTAATCTTCGACATGCGTTATATAGTCGCTCTTTCTTCTTTCCGATTTTGTTGGCCGAAGTTATCAACTTGTAAACAGGAAAGAAAAGTTAATGAAAGCACATTTCGAACATGAATTTAAATATTGGTATTTACTTTGAAAAAAAAAAATGATATAGCAAACCGACTTTAATCAGAGCAGCGGCGATTTCCCATAAAAAATTGCACAAAAACTGAACCCTTTTAATATAAAATGTTTTTTTTTTCATTTGTCTATCGGTGAGGCACACACAATGTGCGCGATGCTTACTTTCGAGCTGTGTATTTATAGAACTTTGTGTACTTAAATATATACATAAATAAGTACGTGCTTTTGTACATACATATGTATGCGCATTTTATTGTATGATATATATATATTTATATATATATATATATATATATATATATATTGATTTGTAGCTATTGCGTTGTATTTTCTCTTCAAAATATTCAAAAAATTGATTTTATAGGTTTGAGTTTTCTTAATACGTCGAAATAAAGTTTTCTTTTTATTATCAATCCTAAGTTTTTCTTATTTAGAAAACTTCCTCGAATTTTTATTTAAGTATTTAATAGCTTCTGATTATTATTGACTGTTCTTTACCTGTTCACAAATAATACCAATAAATATATAGCGAATCTGGGAGACTTAACAAGTCTCAAAATGTTCGAGATATGTATCTGAGTATATGCTATATGTACATATATAGATATACAGCAGCGGCTGTGATTTTTTTTCCACATAATTGGGTCAATAAAAGTGGCTGAGTACTGTGGCAGCTCCTTCAAAAAAAAAGCCTACAACAAGCATTTCTCTGCCTTGCGACTTGGGAGCATTTTGAATGCATTTCATTTGATTTCATTTCGTAATTGACAAAAGTCAAAAGTTAGAGAAGCAACCGAATTTCTGGCAATATATATTGATATTGTTATTGTTGGTGCTGTTGCTGTTGCTGTTGCAGTTATTGTTGTTGCTGTTGTTGTTGTTTGCGTATTTATTCCAATCGCAGGTTGTTGAACTCTACATGTGACCGACCGGCCGAGTGGCTCGAGGCTCTCAGACTTCGAGACCCTCTCGTAGGCTGCTATTGCTGCTACTGCTGCTTTTGCTGCTTTTCGCTGCTTGCTGCTTGCTTCTGCCTTTGCTTCCGCAACGCTTTCTTCTTTTGCATGGGCACTTTATCGCCGTTGCTTCTGCCGCTGGTTATACCCTGTACCCAAAAAATGCTTATCAGCTAAAGTGCAAAGTTGACATCTTTGAGCAAAGAGAGTAGACATACACACATAAATGCAAACATTCATACATACTTACATATATATATATATATATATAACACATAACACATGTATTTGTTCAAAATCAGGTGACCACTTTGTGTACAACAGGGTAACTACTCGTCTAGTTCCCCTTTACTACTAGAAGAGCACTAATATTTTGTTTTGTTTCTATCTTTTGTTGCGCCCCTCTTCTCGCTTCTATCGCTTAAGGCGCGCAGCTCAGTTCAGCTCATCTGTGTTCTTTTGGCTTGCTGCTGCTGTAGTTGTTGCTGTTGTTATTCTCTATCTAACAGAGGTCTTAGCAGCAGCGCCATTGTCTGACGCTTAATTTCCGCTGCTGCTGCTGCTGCTGCTGCTGCTGCGGCTGCTGCTGCTGCGGCTGCTGCTTTTGTCATCTCTCATCCATCTCTTATCCATTATGGTGTGCTCAAGTCTTGGTTGCAATATTCTTTCAATTGCATTTCGTTTGGGGGATTACGTTGTTGGGGTCAGTAACTGGGCGACAAAACATGTCCGTCCACAGCGTCCATAGCTCTCATCTTCAATCATATGTACAACGATTTCCAATGGCCGGCGGCCGACTGTTTTGCTTTCGAAAAATTCTTGCAAAAATGTTATTAAAACGGAGTTGAAAGAACTCCAATAGAGCGTTGATAACATCGACGGGCAGACCTTGCTAGCTGTCATTGTTGTTGTTGTTTTTTCGTTGTTCCTCAGCCTTTTTGATTGGTTTGACCGATTTACATTGTGAAAAGAAATGAGTTTTTTTTCTGCTATTACTTTTTTTTTGCGTTTTCGGTATGTTTAACTTCACACATACACACACACAGGCATAGAGAACGAGCATACGTACAAATGCAGAGAAGAGCTTTTATTGGCGTCTTTTGCCCTAAATTGGACCACCATTCAGCAGCGGGTCTAGTTTTTGCTATTTCTGATAATTAAAAAGCCACATTTACCTCTGCCGCTGCTGTTATTACTATTATTGTCGCTTCACTCTGCTTTGCTCTGGTTTTCTCTGTAAGCTGGCATTTTGCCCATAGCTTGCAAATAACCGTTACGCCCGTGCAATACACACACACACACACACACACACACAATGCGATTGGCAAAGCTTTTGTGCTGTGCTGCAAGTTAATTAAGACTTGAACTAGTGTGCGAAGTGCTTGACGAATTCGCCATTAACATTCTTGACCAAATGATTAAAGCTCTACCATGCAGCTTTCAACCAGAAATTGATTACTTAAGTCCCAAACTAACAGACAAAAATCTTGCAAATAAGTACAAGAATGTTTGTTATTATGTAGAAGAACTTTGCTGTTTAGTTGAGAAAAGAGCAGGAAAAATAAATTAAAAAAAAACCGTTTTGCTAATGAAATAAGAGGTGACGTTGCTTCCTGCAACTTGCAATTTGCAACATGTTTAAGCTTGCTAAGAATGGAGTTGATGATGATGGCCCAAAAAGCCTTTAAGTGAACAGCAAATAAACACTGGTCTGCAATAGATAATAAGTAATGTTTGTTGGTCATGGCCAAAATTTGTTGTTGTCCTACATTGACGCTTCTTCTTCTTCGATGTGCACAATTCACATTTGTGTGTAGGAGGACACATACGTATATATATGTATATACAATCGAGAGCTTTGTGCAATGAGTAAGCTCGAGTTGTGTTGGGAGTACGATAAATAGCATTCATCACTTGCATAATAGTCGTTGGTCTGATCTGGAAGCTTGTTGGTCACGCTCAACCGCTATAGCTTTTTGGCCAGAAGAAGAAATGTCACATCATCATCGTCGTCGCGTATTTCAATCAACAATTCGCCAACTTCGACTTGAGCTCCACTTGCGTAACCAAAGCGAGCGACCAAACTAACTGGAGCCCCACTAATCTCATTCGGATCACTTTCTAAGCGGGTCGATGCCGGCCTGCTGCTGTCGCGTCCCCGATGTCTGTCTGTCTGCTGATTAAACTTGTTTGGGTCTATAGGTCCCCAAAATTATATATATTATTTATAAAAATAAAACAAAAAAATACGAAATACATATGCACATAATTTACGTATTTTCTTTTGATGCGGATTTCTTGTTAAGCAAACACAAAAAAATACATATGTAAATATAAATTTTTTTAGTGCTGGCAACAGCAGCGCTAGAAAGAAGAAACAAATGTAAAAGAAAGTTTTGAACTTGATATATGCATGCTGCAGCAACAGCAGCAGCTTTTGTATAGTGTCAATGTCACGCCCCCCGATCGCCATAAGACAGCATCATAACCATAATAACAATAACAATAATAATAATAATAATAATAATACTAGCAATAATCATGCGCAAATGGTAGAAAACGAATTCGAATCGCATTGAACCGGAGCAGACAGACAGACTAAATAACAGCGGGTGAAATTTTGTTGTACGCCAACAGACGACGAGGCACTCAAAACAGCGGCGAAATTTCTTAACACTTTCATAAGAAGTTATAAAGAAGTCTAAAGAGGAAGTAAGAGAGAGAGAGAGTGAGTAAAGCTTAAAATAATATATATGTATGTACATCATACAGCTTATGTGTGTACGTAAATTAGATTAAGTACAAAAGCTGCTCAGCGAGGCGTGTGCTTAACTTTTGACTTTTGCCAAATGCTCACTTCATTTAGCCGCCTTATGCGTGTATGTGAAAGAGTGCGCATTAATAACAGTAGTACAGCAAGCGTTAGAAATTTTGGTCAATAACAGCACGCTGTTAGCTAACAGACGCAATTTATCCTTACCATAACATTTGTAAGCTTTACTCTTTGGTCTCTCTCTACCAGCTGTCCTACTCTCCGGCTAGCTGACATTGAACTGTGTCAGTGGCAGCAGCAGCAGAAACAACAACAACAACACAAATAACAAAAGCGTGTAATGGGGCGGGCTGCTGCGTCTGCGCACGCTCTTTCGCTGCGCTGCTGTTGCTGTTGTTGCTCTGCTTGCGCTGGGTTGCGTCTGCGCTGCGGGCTTTGCCTGCCTGTTTCATTGTTGGTTGCTTTATGTGGCTGGCGGACAACTTTGCTGCCTGCCTGCTGCTGCTGGCCCCATCAGTCGTCGTCATCGTCGCAGACGCGTCGCGTTGTTCATCTTGTCTCTTTGCTTCTCGTTGCCTGATCGACGTGAGCTGATATATTTTGTTGTTATATATTTTTTTGTTGCTGTTGTTCCTGTTGTGAAGAAAATTACGCAAATATTGAAAAGAATTTATCGTGCATTTCAAGTTGATCAATAATTGGGTTTCAATTTATGGCATTTGTAATCTATTTGGTGCTTTTCATGTGAACTGCGTGCTTTAAATGACACCGTTGTCAACATAATGCAACCGCCTCAGCCAAGTATGAATAAGGATCAAGGAGCAGACTGTGATTATGCCTATGCCAAGTCCAGCAGCTGTCATCGACGTCTCTTTCTCTGCATAGCAAAGGTGCCTACTCTCTCTCTCTCTCTATGTTTCTATGGCTTTTGTCTGTCTCTTTTGCTTTAAGTGATACTCTGTCACTCTCAAAGCTGTCCAGCCATATTTGTGATTAGTCTTTACTCTCTCTCTTTCTCGTTCTTTCTCTTTGTTTCCCTCACATACTCCCACTCTCATTTTTGTATATACATAAATTTTCCCAAGTTTTGTCTCAATTTACTGTGGTTTTCCGGGGCTCCTCTGGCTGCGGTTTTTATATACATTATCTTCAAGCGACGTGCTGCCTAGTCACAGAGATGGTCCAGCCCCATCCCCATCCCATCAACATTCCCCGTCTTTGAGTGCTACCTGTGGTGCTTGTCAGTCTCTTTGATTTTGCTTGCATTGCTTGCTCTCATCCCATCCCAATCCATTCCATTCCATTCCATGCCATGCCATCATTTGCAGTTGCAGCCGCCTGGCGTACTTCGTATTTTTGTGTTTTTGCTGCGCTATTTATAGACGCGCTTCATTAGTTTTTGTTGACCGTTGCTTGCCTCTTCTGCTTTACCTTTACATTTACCTTTAGCTCAGCTCGGCTCGGCTCAGCTCAGCTCAGCTCAGCTGTCAGTTGCAAAGCTGACTTTAACATTCAGTTTGATTTTCGGTTTGCTTTTGCTGTTTTCAACCGATTCTTCTTCTCTATAATTCTACTTATGCGTGTGTGTGTGTGTGTAAAAAGCTTGAGAAAGTTGTATTAACTGTTTGGTGGCAGCAAGTCTATTTATTTACATACATACAATTGTGTGTATGCCTTAATTGTTGTTTATATATTTTTGGAATAAGATAAGAGTCGTTGGGGCGGATGGCTATTTTAAGAACATTGCCTAGATAACGAAAAGCCGAAATGGTAAAATGGTAAAAATGTTAAATAAGTAAAAATAGTCTTACATACATTTTGTGCTATGATTTCGATTGTCATAAAATCCTTGCATCTAACTGTTGTATTCAGTGTTCGCAAATTGTCAAATGGTGGTCACACTGGCTAATACATTTTAAAACCAATTGGCAACTCCACACAGAGATGCAAAACATCAAAATATTTGATATGCATTTCAGTTAATAAACGGAGCATAAACAGTGGCTTAAGCAACGCTGCAACGTTGCCAATATTCTTGCAAATGGCCGACGTCAAATTGGCTGCGCTCGCCCGCAAAATGCATGAAAACTGACGCTTAAATCGTATGTAGTCCACTTTCGTGCATTAATCACCATTTGTTGAGGAGCTTGCCTCATTTCACTCTCGTGGAGAGCAATCTGCTTTCGACTTGATTCACCCAATCAACAGCTGTTTGTTTTCGATGAGCTGACTCAACAAAACAACGCACCCACCTGTATCCAATTTTCATCAGCGACATCATTTGGCACGCAAATTCAATTTTCCCATTTTCAAATTGCTGTTCATATGCAAATATGGATGTTGGAGGCGACTGACGACTGGCTGGCAATGCGTTCAGTTATTCATTTTCAACCCCCAACCCGCCGCCGGAACCATTCACCCCTGATTTAATGCTCATCTACACGCGACTGCGCACCAACCGGAAGCACATCTTGTCTGAAGAGAATTTTTTTTTTGATTACATTTATTTTTGAAACTATGCAAAAGTATGCGTTACGATTCCCCCTTCCCGTCACACCCCCACAATGCAGAAATGCAACAGGTCTTGGCCATACCACGCAACCGGAGTGCATTTCCGTCTGCTGTTGCTGTTGCACAATGGAAACTGTGTCCGACAGAGTTCTCGCAGCGGCTGCCTCAATCAGCCAGTAATATCCTGCATCCCTTTTCCGATTCCTGTTATCCTAATTACAGCACAAATTGAACATGAAATAAGGTGTAACAAGTTCAAATCCGTATTTAAACAAAAAATTACATTTTCCATTGGGTCGAACGAGTTGATTTCGATTAGAACGAAATAACTCTGAGTATGTATCACAAATCGAGCTTAATTTTTGTGCATTTGCAGTTATTAAGTTCAGTGTTAAGTTTGCGATAATATTCACTGATCTGGCTGTTTATAAGTCACCGATTTCTAGAACTAAATGTGTGATCATAAAGCTGAACGATCGTCAATTCCCAATCGATGATTAGTCCACAGCGTGCACACGATTCGATTGATCACACACAAGCATTTGTACACTGACAAAAAACAGAAGTAAGAATGCGGCATACAGAAAATGCTTGCGTCTGCTGGACTATGACATGGTTGCTTCTTCTCCGATCTTGTTCAATAATTGTGTTATCTCTCTGTATGTGTGACATCCGCAATTTTGCATATGCAACTGTGCACCCGACAGAGGCGCCTCCCCTTAAAATAGCTATACAGACTACAAAACTGTTATCAGCGAACAATTGCTCATTACTGTTATGCAACAGTCAACTCGATCATTTTATTATCTTCATAAGCAAAAGCATGTCACAGACAGAAGATAGCATCTTCGATCCCATAAAGTAATATAGCTGGAGACTTTCAATTTGGAATGTAAGTTCTCGTATTCCACAAGCAGATCCGGTTTATTTCATTTAATCGATAAAAATCAATAACCGATAGCAATAAAAACCACAGCTTGCTATATATATATATAGTTTGACATTTGAAAATCTTGGACTTGGATTGGTTAAGCAAGAATCGTTTCAAATTCATATTCATTCATTCAGGGTATCTGCTAGTCGAGCTCTCTCGACTGTACTCTGCTGCTTTTTATTTGTTTCTTTCATGCATGCTTTAAAGCGGTTTACAGTTTTAGAATGTTTCTCGTTGTTGTTGTTTTTTACTTTGCATGCGCAGTTAAGAGTGTTTTGAAAGCCGTTGTTGCTGTTGTTGCAAGAAAAAAAATGAAGTAAAAACCATAAAGAAGAAGAAAAAACGTTTCACTTGTTGCTCTATTAACTCGCTGTAAAGAGCTAATGGCCAATAATTTAAGGCAGCGCACGTTCCACCTGCTACTCGTCTTCGCAACCGGAAATGCTGTTCTCCTCACACACACACACACATACATACATACATACATACATACATACATATGGATGTGTTTACTCTATGTAGGCTGCTCACTTAATTGACGGAACAATCTTTAATCAACAACAATTCTAACAAATTTGTTTTCATGCACACAATTATATATTGTTCAACAGTTTGGCTTTTGAAGTTGATCTATATTGCAAAAATAATATATATATATATATATATATATATATACAATTAAATATGGGTTTTCTAAAATCAATTTAAAAAAAAGATTACCGATATAGTTGTATAGCTATATCTATACCAAAAATGTTTGCTAAAATTATTATTATTATTCATAAGTAATCGTTTTTTTTTCTTCTAATATTAGAGAAAAGTAGTTATCGATGATCGATAACGATATCGCCTCTGAGTTCTGCATACTCCTGCAGACAACTTGATAACACCCCTCTTACATGTAGCTGAATTTAGTCATGTAAAGCTTCCAAGTTACCAGATGCAGATGTGCGCGTAACAATATTGGATTAGTCACATTTTGATAAGCCCTTTTTAGCTAAATGCGCTATAAAAAAAAAGAAGAGTGAAAGCCATCGCAGCAACAACAACAGCGGCAACAAAAGCAACAAAACTGCTTCAACTTGAAGTTGGCTTAAATTAGAGTCAGTTGTTCATTAAAGCTGAACTGGTCTCAACACACACACGCACACGCACACACTTTTACACAGCAGATGTATGGCGTCATGGACTTGATCGGAGATACAGTTATGCACACAATTTACATGTAATTGAATTCTGTTTCCAGCCAGAGCTGAACATGTTTCTGACCTTAGATAATATGCTGCTGCTGGTTGAATCATCCGCATCGATCGGATCGAGCAACTATATAATCTATTCCCAATATTGGTTACATGTCTTACTTGGCTTAATTTGGCTTATTTATACCCTTGAAGAGTGCATTACAAGTATCATGTATATTTATTTTCTTGATCAGCATCACCAGCCGAATCGAATTAGCCATAGGCGTCTGTGTGCCCATTTCTATGTAAACTAGTCCCTCAGTTTCAAAACTATCCTGATTAAACTTTACGCATATATTTGTCCTTGTGCTGCAGATCAGATTCAATCACAATATCATATAGCTGCCATAGGAACAATGAAAATCTTTTTCGTTTAACAAATTATTGAAACACTTTTCAATTTAAAATAAAAAATCATTCATATCGAACTACTGTAACATATAGCTGCCATAGATCTTCGGCATGCCTAAGACAGCCGATCTTTCGGGTTTTCCGGTTTTCTTGTTGGTTTTATCAGAGACGTTCAAGTTGAACTTTCTAGTGCTCGTATGCCTCTCATCGGCATTTTTTTATCTGCCTTGCCCACAAAACGGATGATGCTGCAGACTGAAGCTGTGTTGATAATGCGCACATATGAATTCGTGGAAACAATGGGCGACCATAAAGAAAGAAAAATAAATAAATAAGGTGACGCACTCTCCATCGAGGCCTTTCCAGATTATCTCTCTCTACACTCGAAAAAAATGAACGCACATAGTAAGAGCTTTTGAATGTAGTGCATCAAAATGTCGTTAAGAGCAGTCTTTCTGTTCGCAATGCAATTTTGAAAAAATGTGTTTTTTGTTTGTTGGTTTTCTTATTCATCATTCTTTTTTCTCAAAAACTTACGTAATTCTTTTATAAGTCAGCAAATTTATTTAAATCATTGTTTATCATAATACGTGGAAAGGCATTTCATCAGACAGATTCTTGTTTTCTCAAGACGACATGTTCGGTCGTGTCTGTGTTCAGTTCTCAATGAAACTCGGACACGTAAGTTCCTCACGTACACTGAATGAAAAAAATACGCTCTTCTGAGTGTGAAGAACACATCAATTATGAATTTTCAGAAATTAAAAATTTAAAAAAAAAAACTATTTTTTAATTATTACTATTCTTAAACCGGAAATAGAAAACATAAAAACAATTATTAGATTAAAACAGAGACCGAATCTATACAACTGAATCAAAAATAATACTTCTTGTATTTGAAATACAACAATTTGTTTTGCTCAGTGCAGAGCTGCAGCTTTAACTTTATTTGATGACCGAACAAATGCTCTAACCTTCTGTGCGCTGACTGCGACGTTGACTCCGACTGCGACTGCGACGGCGATTGTCGCGGTGACATATGGAAAAGACACGGTGCAAACGGTATGACTCAAATTGTTGGTATGCTAGGGCGAAGCGGCGCATGCGCTGTCGATTTGCCTTCTTAGAATTCGGTGCCTTCAGTTCTTCAACTGTTTGATCGTTTTCGTTTTCGCCTTCGTTCATTTATCGTTCGTTCGGCTGCCCCAATGCATTTCTGTTCAATAAAGTTCGTTAACATGGCTTGTCGGCTCGGCAACAGCAATAGTAATAGCAGCGGCAGCAGCAGCGGTAGCGGTAACAGCAGCAGCTAGTCATCACAGCAGTCGACGTCGACTTTGACGTCAGCGTCTGCAGCGGCAGCGCTTGCTATCAGCAGTTTCTGTTAATATTACTGTTGCTGTTATTTTTATTATTATTGCTTTTCGCTGTTTAATTTGCTGGCAGATCGACAACGTTTTTTCCGTTTCAGTAATGAAAGAAACTTTGAAAGCATCGTGTCGCGGATTTCAGTGTCGCCCAAAAAGAACAAAAGCCCAACTGCATACTATACCCTTATAGATATCAGATATCTGCAGTTATTGTTAAAGTGTATTTTTGTCTGTTTTTCTTTTTGTTGTTGTGCGTGTGCGTGTGTGCCAGTTAGTTATAGGAAAACAAAACATAATAAAGAAAATGGTGCATCTCTGTCAGCGTCGACGCAGCCGGGAACAGGTGGGTGTCATTAGCGATTAGGTCACACATAAAGTTCCCCTTATCTCCCCACACCCGCTCACCTCGTCAGCTAAAGAAAGCCAATGGCCGAAGAAGCGAAGCGAATTTTTGTTCCGATGACAACGTGTATCGCATGTCAAATTTCTAATTAGTCAACTGGTGGAAATCGCATGAATAAATCCGAATCGAAGTGAGAGATACTAGGAAAAAATGAATATGAAACCAAATGTGACAAAAGTGGAAGTGGAAGTAGGCGACAATTATGGGTTATGAGCCGAGAGATTAACGAGCTAAAAATTCAATTCGTAGAAACATAAGCTTTGCAACGGAAGCGCTGTAACAAAATCCCAATTAAAATCAAATGTCAGATTATCGGAACTCGTGTTACTAGGTATTCCCTTTTCACATCATATTTGCAACACTCTCGACCCTCGACATTTGACTCTCGACACAATTCGCAGAAATCGTTTGTGTGCTTGCGTGTGTCTGACTGTGGGTGTTTCAGAGTGCAAAGAAAATTCGAATAAGACAAGAATTCAGCTAATTTGGAGATTTCGAATAATTAGGAACAAATGTATCTAATTTCCAGGGTGTTGTTTTTTATGTATTGTGAACATTGAAGAATTCTTACATTTCCGATTTTGTTACTCATATATTGTAAAATAGCTTATAATATAAATTCATTCATAAATTGAATTCATAATAATAAAATTCATTCATAAATTCAATTCATAATAATAAAATTCATAATTCATAAATGATTATATTCTTGATTCAAGAACAAAACGAATTAAAAGTGAACAGAGCGTATAAAATCGTAAACCGCAACTTATTCTTAGATATGGGCTTTATTTGAAGATTAATAAACTCGAATCAAAATTCCAGGCCCTTAAATCAAAATGAGATATTTTGTTTCTCGAATGGGACAAAATGAGTCTAATGAAATGAGTGGAACGAATGGAATGGAATGCTAAGCTGAAACTACAGTTTTGATTGTGAGCCGTGGCTTTAGTTCCTTATATTATAAATAATATATAATATATATAATAGATTATTTATTGTCTTGTTAGTTCAATTTGATAAACTGCTTACTCTTTCGGTCCTTAAATTTCGAGTTTTTTTTTATTTTATTTTATATTTATGATATTTCATATATTGATGGAAACTCGATTTTGCTTGCACAAAACAAACTCAGTTTGAATCCAGCTGTACAATATGTTTTTACTTGTATGTATATAATATATGTATTTCCCAGTACTGCGCGAGCTTATCGCTCTTGTCTCGTCAGCGGATGGAAAGTAAGGGGAGGGGGAACCCCCGCGTTTGATAAGTAACGAGCTATAGAATTGAATGTGAATTGCGATTAAGTAAATCGACAAAACCTTTTCAACACAAATCAGGGTGAAGACATTCTGTCGAAATCGTCGGTTTTCACTGGCAAACATAATATTCTCGATTTATCTTTGTATTACAAATGATATAAGAATTATTGGGCTACCATTAAGCGCTTCTCAGTAATTATCAGTTAATACATTTTTCAATGACAAGGATTGATATAAAAAAAAAAACAAAGCAATTGAAGCTGATTATAGATTGGGTTTTCGGTTGAATTCATAGAAACTGTTGATTAGTTTAGTTATATCATTTGATCTGTAATAACAGTTTATGATTCCACATTGATGCAAGTTAAGAAAAAGAAAGAAAAGACATTCAACATCCACTTGAGATATGTCGCATGTAATTATAAGGCTGTTTAAACAAAGCCTGAATCGGAACTCCATTGAAATTTATATTCGATAGCGGAATCAGAACTTAAATTCAGAATCAGAAACATCGTAGCGGAACATCATTTTAGTCGATCCCGTTTCTTGGCTGTATTTGTATGAGTATGTGTCTGTGCCCAAGCTGGTATCTCCAGCTCATAGAGTCTCTGAGATCCATTTGTTCATATAGACAGACAGACAGACAGACAGACTGACATGACTAAATCGACTCGGTTAGAGATCGTGATCTTTAATATATGGTGTATATGTATATGGGCATGCAGATGCTTCATTCTGACTATTTTATTTTTTTATGGTTAAAGGTATAACAAGGAATAATGGCTAGATAACATACCATTGGAGACCTCCCGACCGGATCGTTCTCGTGTAAAATGGGTTAAAGGCTCAATGTGCTTTGTGTGGTTCGTTGATTGACGATTGGCCGTCTGACCGGGATCAGTTCCATTGACCTGTTTGCCCAGATTTGATAGGCACAAGGTTAATGCAACTGCCTATCGCCGATTGTCTATTGTAATCTATCAATCTATTATGGGCAATAAACGAGTCACTCGTCTGCCAATTATTTCCAATTTTAATTGCACTTAATGACGTCATTTCACAGCAAGCTGTATATATTAATAAAAATAAGCATGCGGTTCATTGTGTATATAATGACCCATTATAAATACATATGTATATGGACATAGATATCAATTGAACGGGCACAGTAATCACGCCTCAAATGTTTAATTATATTTTAGTTGGCGTCATCCCTGACAATAAATCGAACTTTAGGGATAACTTGATGTTTCCATTGGCAGTTTGTATGACTTGAGAGATGAGATATCCAAACAAGTAAACAAAAAAGACGAAGGAAGTGAGAGCTAAAGACTTCAAAGATGCGAGATTAACGCCTTTAATCGACAATTAAAAGTCGATTAAAGTATATATCTTTCGCGAAGCCAGAATGTATAAGCTTTGACATAATATTGATAGGAGTTTCTATCATGTTTTTGCATGTGTGCGAGATATTTTTGCCTATTTTGTAATTAAAACACGTTTTCGATTTACGGCGTAAAGTGTGGAATAAACATCCTTGCGAACGACCCTGACTTCGAGCCATTAGCTATTATGTCACTGATAAAATAGACAAGAAGGCAAGACAAACAACGTTGGACAATTGTTTTTAAGCCAGGCCCATCCTTACCAGCAAAACATGATGACAGTGATCTGCAGGTTCCATTTCTTCATCGTGTTGGTTTTTGGAGTCTGTTATTTATATATATTTTTGGTTTAACGGAAATCAAGAGATAACCATGTTACACTTTTAAGAAATTTGGAACAGATCCCATTGAATTTGTGTTAGAATAATTGATTCCTTATACGGCTTTTCGCTTTGCGAACGTATGGGAACGTATGTATGGGTGGTATGTATGGTGGTATGTATGGGTATGGGTGTGCTAATTACTACATACGTACGCAAGACAAATGTGATTGTTGAAGAATAAAAAATATTGTCATTATCATTGGTTCTTTGCAGGCTGTCAAACAATTCATTGATCTCTGCAACAATTTGGGTGCAACAGCAGCCGCCGCCTCCCCGAATGCCAACACATTCAATATCAGCAACGCCACACAGCAACAGCAACAACAAATAGCTGTTACAGCAACAACAATAACAGTCGCCCCCGAAACACATGCAGCAGCAACATCATCAGCATCAGCAACAGCTACGGCATCCGCAGCCGCATCCGCATCATTGCCCATTAGGCGCCATATCTCGCATACGACAGCTGTCAAGTTTCTGTACGCCCGTAAGTTCGATATACCCCGTGCCGTATCCTTGTACGAGCAGCATGAGCAGATACGCCAGAGGGAATACCTCTACAATATTGATGCGGATGTGGAGCCATTGTGCTCCGAGCTGCAAACAGGCAAATTCACAATATTGGTATGTACCGTTAGTCTACTCTTAAACCAGATCTGAAATACTAAAAGCAAGCAAAATCGCAGGCCTTACCAAAGTCTGCACATATGCTTTAAAGCTTTTAAGCTGTTCGACGCATATACACAAGAGCTTTCAATACCTAAAAAGCTCCTTTGACTTTTACTGTGGGGAAGCAGGCAACCAAAAGCAAAACGATTCACTTAAACGACACTTAGAGCTTATGCGGTAGTGGATGACATGGCAAACTGTGCCTCACAATATTTATTTCAATTTTAAAATTCATAATTTCCGTTGCGCATACCACTGTGCGCATTAAAAGCTTTCAATCAGACTTTCAAGCCAAATCGAAATTATGTTCAAATTCCGAGTCTGCTACAAAACGTACGTTCCATTCCAACGAAATACTCTGTTACCAGTATAGTTTCAGGTAATAACACGTTGCAAAAGGAGCCTTCTTGAATTTGAGCATTAAATTATTAACATCGGATATATCATATATATCATATACTTCGGTCCGTATTTGAAATTTATAATGAAATTGAGGTCTCCAAGGGTATGTTATATTCCCATTATATCTTTGACACCCTGCTTTCAACACTAACCAATTTGTGTGAATATTTTTTGGTAAGGGCTTGCTCTAGGGAGTATTATTTCGTATATTTTAATGAAAACAACTCAACTGAATTATGTCGTTTGTTTGTTTATATTGGTATTTCCATTTTAGCCGGCTCGCACGTCCTCGGGAGCCGCGATTGCGCTATTCACGGCCAATCGGCATAGTCCGTTGAGTGCCTCGCATACGACAACATTACAGGGTATCGTCTATCAGCTGGACTGTGCGCTCCAGGACGCTGAGACGCAGCGTGCCGGACTTGTCTTCATCTACGATATGAGTGGCTCCAAATATTCCAATTTTGATTATGATCTATCGCAAAAGATTCTCACGTTGCTCAAGGTGAGTTTTTGAATTGGAATTTGAATTTGCACTCGTTGCATACTTTTAGGCTACACATAAAAATTACATTCGTGTATACAATATATTTGCGCAAATCTGCCCAAACTTGGCAGTGGTAGTGAGGCCCCTCCCATGGTCCAGAAATTCGCAAAGCGTGCTCCAACAAGTTGGAATACCCGTGTTATATGTGCATGGGTGTCTGTATATAATTGCTACTTGTCGCAAATGCATCTATTGTGCATTTAATTCAACATTGGAGAATTTTGTGTCTTCAAGCTGCAAATTTGGTTCAATTTCGTTAGTTTTGCATTACCATTGCAGGGGGATACCCCTACTATGACACCGCCAAAACATATGTATATATTCATGATTCATGAAGATTTCTCCAGTAGCTAACAAGCTACTTTTATTTGGGGACAAACTTTGTTTTTTATGGATCTAAAAAAAAAAACATCCGTCATCAATTAGACTTATACTTGAATACTGGAATACCTTATCGCATATTAATTGCATAGTAAAAATAATTGATAATTGATATCTGATTGATATCATACACACATACAGCGTGTGTGTGTGTGTGTGCAAGCGTATTAAATCGTTGCCAATCAAAAGATAACTGCGCTTTTCCTGTTCATAGGTATCGCTCATGTTTGCTGCTTGTCGAGCGTGTCTATTTTTCGAAACGAATTTGAAAAGCGATTAGGAGTAGGCGTGGCTTATCCGAAATCCACTGAACATTTGCATCGATGCCTGATTTATGTTAATTGCTGCCAGTTAATTCCTCCTTTCTCTCTCCCTCTCTCTCCTCTCTCTCTCTCTCTCTCTCTCTCTTTATTTCATTCTGTTTGTGCTGAGCAGTTGATTAGGGCGAACCCATATGCTAAACAAAAGAGCGACTCGGAAATCCTTTTGAGCAGCAAATTTACCGGAAGTAGCCGAGCTTAATAATCAACGTAATCACAATGCCAACTAGCGAACCTTACATCCACACTAATGTATGCACATACGTATGTATTTAGGACGCCCACACAAACGCACACACATACACACACACACACGCCTACACACCTAGGCAGTGATGCGACGGTGCCTTTATACGCCTACATTAAATGCTGTGACCAGCCAGTAGTAAGACGACATTTTTTTTTGGCTGCTTGTATATACATATATATGTATATATAGTACATATGTATAGTATAGTTCATGGCATACATCATATCATCAATCACCGGCCGCTAGTATATATATATATATATATAATATATAAATATATTCAAATATTAAAATAAAAATACATAAAATTATGGAAGAATTTATACAAACATTGTATATGCATGCGTTTGACAACAACTGCTCCAAAATCAAAACGCAAAAAAAATTGCGTGGGCAAAATAAGCAGCCGACATAGGCGGTCGCAGTGGCAGCAAAGCAGCTGAGCTGAGAGAGTCCACCCAAATAGAGAGCAGCTCTTGCGCTCTGGTGCGCAGTTGAAGAGCGTGAGAAGGAGAAAAAGACAGACAGAAAGAGAGAGAGAGAGAGTGAAACTTGGAATTAAGCAATGTAAAGCACTGCGAGTGAAATGTTTATAGCTCGATTATTTCAAAGATCAATGGAAAGTTAGAACACGAGAACGCAGAATATTCATACGTATATATTTATATGTTTAAGAGTACGAAACAATTTCAAAATACGAATGTGTATATAGTTCATTTCATTCGCAATTCACGGGTAATATTTGTTGTAATACTTAACTTGTTCAAACTTGTAATGGCAATTATCGAGTTTTCTGTATTAAATGTAATTATTTTTATTAATTATGAAATATAAACTGAAATTCTTATGAACACAGCCATACATTAATATAATCGGATGTCACCGAGGCGTATGCGCAACATTTGGTATCTTACATTACGCATACGCAGTGTGCAACTGAGTGCTGAGTGATTGTGTGGTCGACCAATGCTAAGTCTAAACTCATGTACAATTAAATATAAATATTTATACACAAGTTACACAGATTACATGCATGCATATTGGAAAGCGATCGTAACGTTTATTGCGTGGCATATTCGAACAGCTGGCTATACACAGTGCACATACACACACACATGCACACACGCACACACATGCGCATACAACAGTCATAGTCATACTGACACATTTTCACTCTCGTTTTTTTTTTTTTTTTTTTTTTTGGTGTTTGTATTGTGCCTCTCATCACTCTCAGCTGGCAGCTGCTTACTTGCTCGCACTCGCGCTCGTCGCTTCGTCTTCTCTTGCACTGCGCTCGTGGCAAACGCGCGCGCCGACGCTTGGGGCTATCTTTCGCTTGATTAACTAATTCAGTTGACGAGTTCTAGTCGAACGTAATAGATTGATTCTCAAGCAGCACAAAAGCCAAAGAAAGCCAAATCATAATAAAATAAAAAGAACGTGCCTCTTGCGTTGTGCGTTGTTCGTTGTGCGTTGTGCATTGAGTCGTGCCGGCTCGTTAACCGTTTCCGTTACGCCCTGATATTCGCCCTCCCCCATTTGTCGCTTTTACAATTGGAAGCAATCGTGCGTAGTTCGGAAGCTAAAGTTTTTGTTATTGTGTTTTTTTTTTTCTCTCGTTAAACTTTAATATCTTCTACTCGAGACAGACTACAAGGAACAATAACAAGTTTTATATGTAGGTAGCAGGCACTCTCAACACAATAATCAAAACTGTATAGGATTGATATTTTTATTTTTAGTGCTCACCCACGCACACACACACACACACTCACTGACTCGCACACACACATGCACATGCGCGCATATTGAGAGCAAAGTGTTCATTCATTGCTCAGTTGGCTTAAAAAAAACGTATACATTGCGTTGATATTTCGTGTTATTTTTACAACGTGCGCTTTGCTTATTTATTGTTGCTGTTGTTTCTGTCTGACATTGACGCAAATATATGTATATACATATGTATATGTATATGTATATATGTGTTAGCTGTTTGTGAACTTAAAATGCAAATTCAAAGTCAACGAAACAAAGTTATGCGCTATTATTTACCTCATTTTGCAGTACAATTTTTTACAAACACATCCATACGTGATGTATGCACGTATTTCACACAGTTTAATTGAGTTTCGAAAACATATTGATGTTGTCGTTGTTGTTGTTGTTGTCGTCGTTGTTGTTGTTGTTGTTGTCGTCGTTTCCGCATTGAAACAGTCCAGCAGTCAAGACAACAATCATGTGGGCGTTAGGGTTTGTGCCAAGGCTAAGTAACTGTTTATACTTTGCATAAATCAGTGACACAATTATATGGGTGCATACGAACACACACACACTTACATACGTATGTCAACGTTGTGGCAATGCTGGTCACATTAAGATCATGCATATCGGTGTTGTGTGAATTTTGGTAACCCTTCGCTATAACAATCAAATCGTCAGCAGCCCTGGCGACAACCGCCCACACCAACCCACAACGGACAGCTGTAAAAATGCAACCATGCAATGAGCAATGCAGAAACTGAAATCAACCCTTAGATGGCAGCATACGCAACGCTCTGCCTGTAGCAACCCCAGCAGTCAGTTATCGGATTATTTTTGGGAAAGGGTGGTGAGCGAAACAGCGAAAAGGCAAGGCAAAGCAAAGCAGGCCAGTGGGTTGCTTTGCTCTCACTTTGTGCGCGCGCTCTCTATTCCTTTTTTTACTCTCTCTCGCTTTCTCTCTCTCTCTCTCTCTCTGTCGCTCTTGTCACTTTCGTTGGTGCTGTTGTTGATGGCGAAGGTGGTGGTGGTGGTGGGAGAGCGCGCCTGCGTCAAGAACGCAGCGTTGGAGGTTTTTGGCGTCGTGTATTCGCCGTTTTACTGTTTAGCGCTGCTGCTGGCGACTACGAAGGCGGCAGCAGCAACGACAACAACGGCGGCAGAGGCCGACAAATAGACGTAGTTCAGCTCTCCACAACGACGCGCAGCAAACAAAGTTAACCGCTGAATGTTACTTATAAACGAATGATAATATAAATATATTTCAAATGAAACAAGCATTATTCATTCCCAATAATCGAAGAGAACTAATCTGTATGGAATAAACAAAGAAAAACAATTGGTGTCTACATTTTTTTTATGAATATTTTATGTGACACAGCGAAAAGTGAGAACCGTTTACTTAGCCAGCCAAAGAAAATTGTAAGCAAAACGTATAAAATACATTTGTGTGCGTATGTGTTTCGCGTCTGTGTCCCTCTCTCTTTCTGTGTGTGTGTGTATGTATCTACATATATGTGTGTGGGTCTGTATATGTGTATAAGTGTATGTGCTTAAGCCAAATGCTGTCACACGGCTGCTGCAAGTGCCACAATGTGTTGCTTACACATACACATATATAAATACATGCATACATGCATACATACATACATGCATGCATATGTCTCATACAAAACAAATCCAATAAGTGCCGCAACTTTTGATCGCCAGAGGGTCTAGCGAGAAAAGTGTCTACAAGTGCAAAAAGACGCAGCTGCCCAACGTCCGCTGTTCGCAGTTCGCAGTTCGCAGTCCGTGTTGCTGCAGCAATTGTAACAGCAACTGTAACTGTAAAGCACCGTCTGTCTATAGTCTGTTGTTTTGTTTTGTTTCTCCCATTATTTGCGTGTGTGTGTGTGTGTGTGTTTTTTTTTTGGGTTTTTTTTGCATTTCTCTCACAATTTGCAATTTTTGGATGCATCATTTGTGCAATTGTGTAACCGACAACAAACAACATTGAAAAGCTTATTATATAAACAAATAAAAATAAAAAAAACAACAACGAACAAAAACAACCAACAAAAATCGCAAAAACTAACAAATTGCCAATTAAAATTGTTCCAATAAACAAAAAAAAAAAAATTGTGCTCTCATCGTGCTACCAGCTGCTCCCCTCCGCCCCGACCCTAGTGCTATTTGGTGCATTTAGCATTTGACTGTGCGAAAATTTTGCAAATGCCAATAACAATTGCCAAACAATAACGCGTATCTACAAATAATTAAAGCGACCGTCGCCATCTCAGGTGCTAGACAATTTAAGCCTTATTAAAAGTACGCAGATATATATATAGATATGTATATATATAAATTGAGTTTGTATTTTCACATTGTTGATTGCGATTGCACCTTAAAACAGTAGCCGAAAATTGCATACCCTGCCTGTCCATGACTTGGTTATATCTGCTCCCCTATTGATTCTGATCAAGAAAGCATAAAAACAGATTTTCAACATTTCACACAACAGCTTCGAAACGTTCTACTATAATCGATATAAGTTGTATTTATGCTGGTCCATAAGTATTTTTAATGACTAATTATTACCTACGAAATTTAGTATCAACGTCACTAAAAATAAAAAAAAATTAATAATAATAATATCAGCGGTCAGGATGATACAATTTGAGTTCTTGCCTAAATAATATGAGAATGCTGATTTGAGCCTTGCCTTATGTGTACTACGATAAATGGAAAATATCCCTAATGAGTGACAACAATTAAATAGCCATACCTAACCCAAACTTTTCAAAAGCTACTCAGAACAGGTTCCCAAAAATGTATTCAAAGTAAAGATTCAAGCTGAATTTGGCGTCGTATCTTGTAACGTCAAGGCTTACCATGTCTTTAAAACTTTAAAAATCCCATTAAAATAATAAATAATCATAATAATAATAAATAATAAGTATAAACGATATGTAAGGCATGCACAAGTACCAAGTACGAGTACCAGAACCAGCACAAATACCACAAGTACCGGTACAAGTACTCGGTATCGAAGCTATCATCTAACTGACAGGTGATGTGAGAGGTTTTTATATTTATTTAATTATTATTTTTTGTTAATGGCATTGGATGGGAACAAAAGCAGCTGCCAGTTGCAAAAGAATGACAAAATCAAAATCAAACAGCCGATATCAGCGACAGCAACAACAACAACAACAAATAATACAACGATGACTAGGAGAATGAGCTGAAGCCAAAAGAGTCAACGAAATCACAGCTGTTTGGACATTGGCGCGTTTATTTGAACGACGCTTTTGATTTATGTGCACACATTGATTTCTGCCTTTCGTTTCGCTTGCCAACTCATTCTACACACATTTACGTATCTGTCTTAGTATTAGTGAGTATACTGGCTTGGCAACTATAGGGAAAATAAACCCAAAACAATTAATAATGATCTGGTCGACTAGTGGGGCAGGCAACGTACCACTTTAAAAACAATCTGTTGACACTGTTGTTGTTGTTGTTGTTGTTGTTGATATAGTGCAGCAATTTATCTGTATATATATATATATAAAGAGTCTTTCAACTGGAAGCTAATAATTTATTTACCCACTGAACTGTTCATATTTTTTGACTTGAAATATTTTATGAACCACTCATACATAAATATTCGGAATATATTAATCCAAAAATATTCCTGACTTTTTTACGGCGAAAAATTGCAGACAGCAGTAAGTAAATAAACATTTCTGTTGAACGAATGATTAAATATAAATATAATAACTGGCAAACTAAATATTTACACTGCTAGGGTTCTCTATTTGTTTGGCTATATACTTATTACTTGGCACTTGGCGTCTGTCTGTCGATATCCGGCGCAATGATTAAACAGAACCAAATATTCCGTTTTTTTTTGGTTTTTATTTTTCTATTTTTGTTATTGCGAACAGCGCTTGCTCCCCCCTCTCTATTTAATCATAATATCTGTCATATCTATCTATCCATCTAGCCATCTGTATGTCTGTCTGTCTGTCTGCCCATCGGACTGTTTGGTGCGTCCAAATAGCGCCTTTTGAGGCCAAACGCCGCCAAGAACCACAACAACAACAACAACAGCAACAAATTCGTTTCATGCCCAAAACCGGGGACAAGCTTAAAACGCATTACCAATTTTGGCCATGGCTAATTTCACACACACACACACACTTCCATACACATATATGTAGCCTTTTTTTTATAAACATACACAGTCAATGGTTCAATGTTGTTGTTGTTTTTGTTCATAATTTTTATTTATTTTTATATACAATTTTTTTTTTTTTTTTTGTATGGCACGTCATTTGGCCAGCTCATTGTTTGGCTAGTATGTCGGCCTTTTATTTTTGGGCATACAGACATACCTACATACGTATATTGACAATATGCAAAAGCAAACAGCGCGCCAACTAAGCAAACACATTCAAAAATACATCACAAAACAAGACAAAAGAGTACAACTATATTTGTCGCACCGACGAGTACATACACTTCTTTTCAAAATTCCCACTTTTATTGACAATTTAATCATTTCTTATCTAGTTATCGGGCATCCCGATAAACAAAAATCGATTGCTCAAGTCACAGCTTTATGATATATAGTGGTCTGCCTCCGACTGATCAAGAATATATATAGAAGCCCATGTGGCGTATGATTCATTTTGAATTTGTAGCCACAGACAAGTCAAGTCCAGTTTTGCAATCAGTCTAGAGCCCCTAGTCTCCTTGTCATCCTCATATGCTACCATGTACTTAAGTGGCACAACGGGATGTCTGTTGTCGCAGTGGGGCACACTCAATCTTTGTGCTACGTTGCAGAATAAGTGTGTGGAAAGAAAGTTGCAAGAACTTCAAATATATATTTATATGATTGCTTCTTCTTTCTAGTTTCGATACGTTTTGCACACGCAAACCATTGCTGATATTAAAGATAATATAAATATATATATATCTATATCTTATCGCAACCTAGAGCGTTGATTATCTGTGTTTAACTGATCTTTAGCCGCATTCAAACAGAAAAACCAAAATTAAAATTTTGCAAATTTTGTTGGTGAATCATATTTGAGAGAGCAACTGCTCATTGAGTTTGCCAGCCAGCTACTGCTGCTGCTGCTCTTAGCATCCCCCACCTGCCTCCTGCCCACCCTTGCTGCTGCTGCATTTTAATCACTTTCTTCTTGTGGCAGCAAACAATTATTAGAAACGCAAGTCGCATGCCGAGGCACGTATTAAGTGGAGTCGCGTGGAGTGCGTTTTGGAGTGCATAACATGCCCACTTGACGCACAACCACTTCAATTCTTCACTGCTCCACCTACACCTGCTCCGTCAAACCCTTATCCAGGGGCTATTTGGAGGCGGAACATGTGGGCGGCGGCAAGGGGCGACTTGATGAGTTGACTTTCTGACTGGCTGACAACACTTTAACAATAACAACGTGTACATGTGGGCTGTGAGATGTGTTTGTGTGTGTGTGTGTGTGTGTGTGTTTGTATCTGTGCATGTGCGCTTATTATTTTCGGCTTAATTTGCTGCCGGTTGTTGCGTGGCTTTCCTCAATGATTATGTCGATTGTTGTTGCTATTTTGTGCGTATTAGGGGCAGGTGCGTCATAACGCTGCTTATTAAGAGGCGAATATTTTGTTGCCTGTTGTATCTCTCTCTCTCTGCCCACACAAAATATTCCAATTTGTGCAACTCAAGCCAATAACCAAATTTAATTGCTATTCATCGATTTCGGTTCGATATTCGCCTATGACTCCAAAAATCGAGCGAAATGAAATAGTAATTTAGTTAACCCATAAAATGCATCTACAACTAATTTGATGGACTGCTGTTCAGCACAGTTTATATATATATATATATATATTCAAACTTGGTTGGAAATATGTATCTTGCAAATTGTGGTTTTTAGTGTAATCGATTTATATCGATGTGCGCGTAACAAGGACAGTCAGCGAACAAGAGCACAACTTGATCTGCTTAGGCTATACGAGCAATTACATTCAAAACTTGAAGTCTCTAGCGCTTATAGACAGATCATCTGGAATATATTCATATAGGATCAGAGCTGCCTGTTATTTGTGGGTTCAGGATATACAAATATGTATGCATTTGTGTAAGCTGTAATTGAAGTGGTCTGTATGTACAATGTACATACATATATGCAAATAAGTAACTATTGCGAGTACTTTTGCTATTGGCACACGCAACCGTAACTCTAAGGGTAACGGTGAAAGTGAAAGTGAAAGTAGCAAGGACGAAACAAGCACAACTGCAAATAATCAACCAGCAAATTGTCCTTAACCCGTTTCTAAATATGATTGTGAAATTAGTTGAAATGTGTGCAAGTGTGCGTATTATATGAGTGGCATTATGCAAATTGGCTTCGATTTTACAAGGGGGGGAGGGGTGGACTTGATTGCCGTGTGGCTCAAATAGCTGCAACAGTTGTGCCATTAAAAGCACCGCACTTCCCCAGGAGAAGCTAACTTTAATAGCTGGCAAATTGGAAATATGTTGCCTACTTTGTTGCGACGCAAAGCCTTGGAGTCAACTGTACCGCAAGCAACAACAACAACAAGCAGCATTTAAAAGTGAGCGGAACACTGAAGGATTGCAATTTTGTTGCTTTTGCTGTTGCTGTTGCTGATGATGATGATGATGATGCAATCCGTTGAAAAGAAAATACGCTCAAGAGTCAAGCCCCACTTTGGGGCGAAGTGGTGGCTGTAAATTGACCCATTTAAATGGTCAAATGTAGCAAATGGCTTTATTCGTAAACACCGGTAAACTTTGTGGAACTGTGGAAAATTCTACTTAACATTTAAATCTAAAAAATATGTCTCGATTTCAAATTGCATTGTAGTATCAAATTTTTAATCATTTTATAGATAGAGTCAGTTCTTGGAAACGCTATGAACGGATTTAATTAAAAGTGAACAGGCACAAACACACACAACACACACACAACATACACACAGTTGGGGTAGAAAACAAGTGTGGGTGTGCAAAACTGTTAAGCCTTAAATCCGGTCAACTTGAATACCAATTTTTGTTCGTTGTTGTTGTTGTTGTTGCTGTTGTTGTTGTTGTTCTTTGTGGCTATCTTTGTTGTTGTTGCTGTAAGCGTTGCTTTTAATTAAGGCAAATGGTAAAATGCTCTTGTTGTTGCTGTTGTTGTTGTTGTTAGTGCTGCGGCTGCTCTGCTGCTGACCTTAATCTGCGTGTCTACCTATATGTGTGTCTGTGAGTGTCTGCCTGTGTGTGTGTCTGTGTGTGACCACAAGCAAGCACATATATATATATATATATATATATACATATATATAAAGGAAGACAAGAAGAGACACTGAAAGAGAGGCAGAGAGAGAGAGAGAGAGATGGAGAGAGGCAGAGAGAGAGAGAGAGAGAACTAACAATAAACTGGGAATAAATAACGTTGACACGGATATAGCTATATGGATATGCAGGCACAAGGCACAAACCTTCCGCTGGCCACGCTACCTCCCCCCCCCCCCCCAAATTGGGTGGTTCTGGGGCGTACGTTCGTTTCGCCGGCGTCGGCCATTTTGTGCAATCCAAAAATATGGCCGCAGCAGTGTAAAGTGATGAATGCGACTGCAACTGGGTGAAGGTTGTGTTGCAGCAGTGGCAGACATCCACTCAGTGCCACAGCAGCGCACATCGAATCAGCAGTCGCAACAAATTCATTTCATTTCATTTCAATTTATTTGCAATTGCATTTGTTGTTGTTGTTGAGAGACACGCACACGCACACGCATACACTGCGAGAAATGCTGCTGTCAATCAATATTTACGCCAACGCGTGCGTTTATTACGCTTTAATGTAATTGCTTGATGCATTTCATTTGGCATTTATCGCTTGAGATGTCTCGCAGATACCCTGTAAATCGAACTACCGAATACTGGTCTATGCCCGCGTCGAACAAAGTGAGTCCACTGGGAGGCTAGTAAATCGATAAAATCGATAAGCCGCATATATCCCACAATTTGAAGGCTACAGTCACCAAATTTGGTTGGTAGGTTGTTGGCGATGTCCTTCGCCGCCCGAGGTCTTGGAAGGTGTATTACTAGGATCGTCTTCCAACTCCCACACCAAAATTTCCCAAAGCCCATATCTTCGTAATTTAAGAGCTAAAGTTATCAAACTCGAAAGGAAGGGTCCTAGAAAACTCTTCAAACAGCAGGATTATTTGCCTATAGTATATATATATATATATATATATGAATATATACATATATATACGTACATATATATATGAATGTGTTTTTGAAACATGACGAGTCATTTGTCGTAACTCATTTGTAGAAATAAGCTGACACTTTGACAAATTTTTAGGCAAGCCGACAAATTGCTGACTTGTTTATTTTAACCAGAGAAAAGATAATAAATGAGTTTTCTCTTTGGTCCAGTTAACATAATATTCAGCTTAAACAATATCGGTCGAGTAACCGAATAACTCTTGTTAGTGAACCCAATGATATGAATCAGTTGGCCATAGTTACAGTTATGACTTGTGTCTCTTTAGTAGAATGAGTGGTATACATATGTATGTATGTATGTATGTATGTATGCATGTATGTATGTATGTATGTATGTATGCTTGTATGTATGTATGTTTAAAGACTGGAACTTTTAACAATGAAATATGTGAAACAATTTAACTGTACGAAACAGTGTTGACAGACTCACAAATGTATATATCTTATTTTGCACATGATTTTCACATTGTTACAAACCTATTTAACTGTCCAGGTGTCTATATACATAATCATTGTGGGGCAAAGATATCTCCCTGATTGTAATAATGAAAATAGTTCGCTTATTTGCCTGTGTTATCTATATATATATCAAATCGCATTTCACATTAGTGGAATTGGTAGTGGATTGCCCCCTTAGCGTGTGTGTGTGTAAGAAAACCTCATTATAACCAAACACACACACACTCACACACAGAGACAGAGACACACACCTAATATAATGTTTGTTGTTGGCTAATTAAGATTCAATAATCGTACAACAACATCAAATTTCTAATGTATATTTTGTATATGTAGGGCGGGTATCCGGCACGCCTGAAGAAAGTGCTGATCGTGACGGCGCCGCTGTGGTTCAAGGCGCCATTTAAAATACTGCGTCTGTTTGTGCGCGAGAAGCTGCGCGAGCGTGTGTTCACCGTATCGGTGCCGCAGCTGAGCCTGCACGTGCCGCGCAAGGCGCTGCCGGTGCATCTGGGCGGCACGCTTAAAATCGAACACGCCACATGGTTGCTAAATTGCCGCAAATCGATGACGAATCGTGAAGACGAACTGCTTGCCAATATTGTGGTGGGTGTCGCTTGCGCACCACTCGCACCAGCACCAGCACCAACAGAAGCAAATTCTGCAACAGCGACGCCGCTAAGCAACGGCACCAGCAGCAGCAGCAGCAGCAGCGGTGCTGCGAACGCCGCGACATCAACAATAATCAGCGCCGTGCATCAGTTGGCCGAGAGCAACACAACGGTTGTGACAGTTAGTGGCGAGCAGAGAGCAACTGCAACAGCAACTGGCAACAGCGGCAACACGGAATCGGAGTCCAACGAGAACATCACAATAAACGGACTAAGTCCAACGCATCGAACGGCCGTTGGCATCGCAGGCGGCGCGCTGCTCAAGCTAAATACCAGCGGCATACAGAGTAACGGTACTGGTGGTTGTGGAGCAGCTGCTGGGATTGCCATTGCACCAGCAGCGACAACAGCAACGGCGTCAGCGGCAGCAACAGTTGCTGGCAGCGCTGTCAACGGCAGCGCCGCTGGTGTCGCTAGCAACGGTAGCGCTGGAGGTGGCGTTGGTGCCGGTGAATTCTGGTCGGAAAATCCGCCCAGCAGTGCCTCATCTGGCTTCAGTGATGACGACAGTCTGGCCGGCCAGGAGGGAGACCCAAAAACGATTGATCTAATCGTTCAAATGGTGCGAGAACGCGGCCGTCAGGGCCTAATCAAAGAGTATGCGGACATACGAAATCGGGCGCCCGAGGGCACCTTCCTCCATGCGCGGTAAGTTCAAACGCAGCCAATCATCAACGAAAAGATTACTAACTCTTCGATCCGATGTGATCCGATTTCCATTTGCAGTATGCGCAACAATCTGACCAAAAATCGTTATACAGACGTGCTCTGCTATGATCACAGTCGTGTGGTGCTGGCACGCGAGGAAGAGGATGACGAGCTGTCCGATTACATAAATGCGAATTTCGTCGATGGCTATAAACAGAAGAATGCATATATTTCAACTCAAGGTGAGGTCGCCGCAACGCCGCATTTATCGATTCTCTTACTATGGCTTCCCAGAGAGAGAGAGAGAGAGAGAGAGAGCCAGCAATAATACGCATATCAATTGGCATCGTTACGTTTTGGTTTTTCATTTCATTTTTCATTTCATTTCTTTTTTGATTTTATTTTATTTTTGATTGTTTTTGGTTTTGGTTTCGGTATTGCAGGTCCATTACCAAAGACATCCCAGGACTTTTGGCGCATGATCTGGGAACAACATTGCCTAGTTATAGTTATGACAACGCGCGTCATGGAGCGCGGACGTGTTAAGTGCGGCCAATACTGGGAGCCCACTGACGATAGTTCCTTAGAGTTTGGAAATTACCATGTGCGAACAATTGGCGTCGAGTGCAACGTGGATTACACCGTTGCATCCTTAGAATTGAGAAACCTAAAGGTTAGTTAGTAGCAGCCACAATTCGCTGTAGATCTGTTTGCTGCCGCCAGTTGCTGAACGTGTTTATTCTTTTGCATTTGCAGACTGATGAAATTCGCAATGTGTCACATTGGCAGTTTACCAGCTGGCCGGACTACGGTGTGCCCAGCTCCGCAATGGCCATGCTTAACTTTCTGAAGAGGGTGCGAGACAGGCAGACACAGATGGTATACGCACTCGGCGACACCTGGGCGGGTCATGCGCGCGGTCCGCCAATTGTGGTGCACTGCAGCGCTGGCATTGGACGCACCGGTAAATATTTGAACTAACCATTAACACCACCGAACACGAGTACAAAGTAGAATCATAAATCTCAAAGCTTCGAACAAAATCTGCTGCCGAAATCCATATTTATTGATTAAACTCTTAAACTATCCACACTTATGCTTATCCTCCCTAGGACCTTAACTAGGTGCACCTTGTCAGCTGCAAATTATTATATATATTATTTATTATTATATATTATATATATATTATTCTTATATCACTATATTTGCTTCGGAGCATTACGTACAGTCTTCGTGAGCAGAGTCCTTTCCACTATATTATCATTTGATGATTTCATAATCCAGCTTTATAGTTATTACTTTAGGCAGTGCCCAATGTAAAAGTAGCTTAAATCCATGCTGGAGAGAGCATTGATTTATTGCACTGGGTTTATAGCATACATAGAAATCTATCTTCATATTCAGATCTCTTGTTTATATATATATAAGCAAGAAAATTGTTCCTTAGTCAATATGACAAAGATAAATGGAGAGGGAAATCTGTGGTCTTTGAGTTTTTTACCATATTAGCACACCTAAGCAGTGCTATCCGATTACTAATCGTCACATTTGTTTTGTGTTTATTAGGCACCTTCATCACGCTGGACATATGCATATCGCGTCTAGAGGATGTCGGCACGGCGGACATACGTGGCACGGTAGAGAAGATACGCTCGCAGCGCGCCTACTCCATACAAATGCCGGATCAATATGTGTTCTGCCATCTGGCGCTGATCGAGTTCGCGTATTCGCGCGGCATGCTCCAAGCGGTTGATTTGGCAGGCTTTGATGAACGGGAACAGGACTCCGAGTAGGCGGTAGCAGCAGCAGCAGCAGCAGCAGCAGCAGCAGCAGCAGCCACCCACAAGGAATACAAATTGTATACAGATTACTTATATTATGGTCATTTTTTTTACAACTATTATTATTATTTTTATATATATATAAACATGCATATATAATATATATATATATATATTATAAATTGAAATTGTAATTTTGTATTAGATGAATGTTTCATTCGTTCGTTCAATCAGCAGACGCATAGGCAAGCAATTTATGTTTATTATCATATTAATAATAATTCTAATATTTTTTTTAATGAAGAAAAAAAAAAACAACAACAACAGCAACAACAAGAACAACATGCCAACATTTATATATATCAAATATGTATGTGAAAGAGAAAGAGAAAGAGCAAGCGAGAGAGCGAATGATACAAGTTTAGCAATGTTTCGATGTAAGCGGCTGGTAATTGTAAAGTTGACTATTTTTTGTATGTTTCTTATTATTAATATTATTATTATTATTATTATCTTATTATCTTATTATTATTATTTTATGTAAAAGTGAAAAAGTGCAGCTGCAACTGCTTCAAGTTGCAAGTTGCTTAACCATTTCTAATGATTAATGAAGTATGTAGTCAGTTTGTATGTGTATGTGTGTGTGTGTGTGTGTGTGTGTACATACACACACCCACATACACACGCCTACCTACATAGTATGTATATGTATATGTATTTATAACAAATTTTTTTGTAATGTACGTGATTAATATTTAAAATTGATTATTTTATATAGAATAATTTCAAGATTACAATGATGCTTATTTTTTGAATACCCAAACAACCACAGCACCCCAAACCCAACCCAGCCTTCGCCACTCCCACCATCCCAGCCAGCTTCCTTGCAAACTTCGTCTTCATTATTAACATGAATTGTAACTGTAATTGTAATGTACATTTATTTAAATTAAATTAAAATTGAAAACAAAAACGTAAACAAAATACAAAACTAGGAAAAAAAAAGATCAGCATTATGCGGAATAGCAAAACAAACAAAAACAAAATGAGAAAAAACAAAATCAAATAAAATAACTTGCTAAAAAAGAATAAAAAAATAAAAAGAAAAAGAAAAAAAAATATTTTTAATTAACAGTCATACAAAAGTTAACTACTACTTGCTAACAATTATGTTCAGATGACGCTTAGAGAGAAACGCGGTAAAGTACAACGAAACGAAACGCAAGGCTAGGCCGGAACCGTACCGTACCGTACCGAACCGAACCGAGCCGAACCGAATTGAGTGGAACAGAGAAGAGTCCCAATCAGAAACAGTCCCAACCCAAAAAGAGAATACAAGTTGATACCGTCCGGTGCAACTACGGCAACGGCGATGAGTCTAAAGTCAATAAATAATTAAATTCAATTAAATAATAATTATGAATTTGACAGCAGAATTGAACTCACAATGATTCATAGCAAATAAAAAGAATTTTTTGTGCAATTCTTTTCATTTTTACTGTCGTGTTTTGTATACTTTATATCTATTTATATATATATATATATATATATAATACAATTTATGCAAATTGCTGCAAATTTCCTACAATCAACTACAAATCAGACAACAAAAAAATAGTTACAGCATACATACATACATATATGCATGCATACATACGCATCCACAGAGAGAAGTAAATCAATGTCAATAAGCATACAATTTTAAGCACTGTTCAACTGTTGTTGCACACACACTATACACACACACACCTACTGACAAATAGCCACAAGCAGAGCAGAGTTCAAAGTGCACAGTATACATAGTTTGTCCCGCGAGCAGCAAGCATTCTCCAGTCCTCCTCCCTCCTGCAAGAAGTTACCCCACCAGGCCCCATCTAGAAGTCGAATCGCTTTTTAAGGAACAACGTTAAACGTAAGATGAAAAAATATATTACAAAAATAATACAAATACGTAATGATAAATAACAAAAAATGGAAATAAAACCGTCGTACTAGCTGTTGAATGTAATCGCATATGATTTTTTTTTTACCATATTTTTTTGGTAGTTATATATTTAGGATTGACGACATTTCATTTCGGGCATTTTTCAATGTAAATGAAAACGAATTCTACATGTAGTAGAATTTATTGAGCAAAAAATTATATTAATGAGAGTCGCAGATATATATATATATATATATATATATATACAGATTACATGCCTTCCTCTCATGATTTTCATATACCAGGCGAAAAACTAAAACTTCTACTAAAATCAAAATATTTTGTATTACCTTTTTAAATACTAAAAGATTATTATGACAAACAAAATAACATAAATGAATGAAAGAGAAAAAAATGAATATTTAGTTGTTGTGTGTGTAGCAGGTAATGCAAATAAGGTAGTAAATATATATATACATATATTAACTGGCAGCTTTCTTAACAATTAAGCATCAAATATATTGAAATCAACATTAACATGCAACATTTGTTTGCCAGCGCAAACTGTTTGCATATGTGTGCGAAAGTATACAAGTTGAAAAGTATTATAAATATATAAGTATGTATGTTGATGTATATGCATACATTTATTGCATGTTTACATCAATCCTGCTCTGACACTCTCACGTATATGCATATACACAATCATCACATACATGGACACATACAAATGCGTATAACAGTATTTCTGGTGCGAATTAAGTAATACATACTTCATTGGCCACACATACACACACACACACATGCATACATCAATTTGAATATCATTAGAAGAAAAGCTGTGATCAACATAATGCAAAAATTAAAATGTAACCTAAAACATTATCCTGCTTACATACTAGTCGTACCAAATTCCAAACAAGCTGCAACAATTAAAAAACAAAACACAGAGAAAATCAAATACTACCTATAACGAATGACAGTAAATATATAGCTTATAAACATCTCTTACAAAAAAACAAAAAAAAAAAACATTTTCAATTTTTGAAAGCCTTTTCGTAATGTGGCCGAGAGCACATCTAATCCAGATACAAAGTATTACTCTATTCAAAATAAAAAAATGATGCTCTATTTTTGTAATGCTTCAAATATAATGAATTAAAATCAAAGTATCCGTATTATAACATTGCACACACACATACATATGTATTCAGAGATGTATATAATCATCAATGTTAATATTTTTTGTGTTTATTTAAAATGCATTCATTATATATGCGTATGTATGTATATACTTGAAGATACATACAAATATATGGCAATGGTATACACACATATATATGTATATATTATTTGTAAACTATGTGTATGATAAAATGAATTAGCAAAATTTCATCAAGTGTAATGTATAATTAGCTAGAATTACTACACACAAACAGACACACACACACACACACATACACACACACATACGCTTGCAATCAGGCAACAGGCATTTGTCTTGCACTGCCCCATGGCCAGGCTCTCTAAGAGGCAGCTTGGCATATTAGCAGACAAATGTTGCAAATGTGATTTTGCATTCAGTCATTGGCTTTCTGAAAGCTTTCGCTGCACTCGCAGGGATCACACACACACACACACACAAATTGAACTTATAACAGAGAGAACAGAGAGACCGTTATCCAGCCCACCCAACTCTGCGCATCTAAAAAATACCTAATCTGAGACACAATAATTCAAAATAACTCACACGCTACTCTCTCTCGCTCTCTCTCTCTCTCTCTCTCTCTCTCTCTCTCTCTATACTCCTCTACATAAATATATACATATACATATACATAAATGCATACATACATTCATAAAACCTACCTAAAAAGTAGCACTTCCAATGCCCAGCTCAAAACCTTGTAAATACATAATAAGTCCAAGTCCAATTAAAAGAAAAAAAGGAAAACTAATGAAAATGCGGAAATCGAAGCCGGTCGGTCAGGTCGCGTAACAAATAAATATTTAAGTACATAAATGTATCTTATCATTTCCATTATATTCTAAAGAATATTGACAAGCAAAAGCTGAAAATGAAAATAAATCGGTATATATGTAAAGCAAATTACATTTGCTGAAACAAAAAAAAAAAACAAAACAAAAAAGAAAACAAAAATCAAAATGCAAAAAAAAGATACCAAACACAAATAAAAGTAAATGAAATTGTGAACAAAATATATATATATATATAGAAAAAAAAAACAATTTTTAATCTTGGTCATATTTTTGGAATTTTCAACATTTTTCCAATCAGAAAATCAAAAATCAAAAATCTTACATCTACAGGTTTAGGATGAATTAATCCATGCAGATTTTGTAAGTACACGGACCAACTCTTGCGATCTAGTAGGTAAAGTTAAAGCAGCTATAACCTTATATCTTGAAAGAGAACGGGATGATATAGGGGTTATTTGATCAACTTAAAGCCCTAGTTAGTTCGACTTCAACCTTTTGGATATATATTCCGATTTGGCATACAAGGTATATTTGTGGATGACCAAATGACAGCCGATTTTCAGGGCTTACAAAGATTTTCTGTATCAAATTCGGCTTAAAAGTTTTTGCATGCTCTAAAAATCCTTGAATAAATCGATTTTTAAGCCCAGTTCATCACAAAGTGGCCTAAATCAATCCTAACGGCTTGGAAGTACTATAAAGTACCAAGTGTGAACTATTTCTAATATTTCCCATTATATATTAATTCAAACACGTTGTTTAGCTTCCCAAGTAAAAGGCTCATGTTTATTAATTCATTAATTAATTATAGTTAATTTATTTAATAAATACACGCACATTAATAATACAATAAAACATTCTCATGCATCAAAAAAGCGTTTAGCTATATAAGTATCCCGATCTCCAATCTATATCTTCAGTTTGTCTTCCATTTTTTCTTTATAATTGCGTTAAACTAATGCGAAAATAAATCACCATTTTGTAGTTTGTTCTTTTATTCTCAATCATTTTCAATACTAATCTTAAAAATGTGTCTCAATTTTGTATTTCATTGTTAGCTAATAAATTTCGTTATTTTGGTTTTTGATTAATATTAATTTGTATTATGCGCTAGAAAATCGAATAATTCCAAAGCAAATCAGTGGACCAATGGCTGTAGAATCAATCGATTGTATATAGATCTATGCATGTATGTGTGGGTATGTTTGCATATATGCATCGACCTTAGTACAAGTTTGTTTTTTTTTTTTTTGTTTTTAGTTGCGAATAGTATAACTAACATACGTATCTTTAATATTTATCGATCCCAAAATGGAATGCACAGCTAATAACGCAGACATCTCAAGAGATTTCTTTAAGGCTAAGAAATTACAAGCTATTTAAGTATTGGCGTAGAATGTTTCATAGGTTCGTTTCTCTTCTTCTTCTTTTTTGTTTTTTGTTCATAGTTTTTGGTTGTATGGAATGAGCTGAGAACAAATAGTTTGTTTTTTGTCTTTTCAAATCTTCTCTTTGAATTTGAAGACGAGCTACAATATGGTTTTAAGTTTAAGTTGCCAAATTGCTTTGGGCAGCTTTTAGATCTTAAGCACTAGGGACTGCAGTTTCAGTGGCGTCTCTGTATGCGTGGGTGTGTGTGTGTATGTGTGTGTGTATGTGCGAATATGTGTGTGTATTTCTTATGGCTAATGACTGCAATGTGCGGCGCACTGTGGCGCTGTCAAAAGGTTTGTTTTTGAGGTAACGGTAATGGTAACGGTAACAGTAATGGTAACACTAACTATAACGGCAAAATCAAAGCGGCAATATTCAGACCATCAAATTGCAAGCAACCAAAGTCGTCACCAAATAATATTATTATTCGTATTTAATATTTGCTGGGCGGTAAACAAAAAAAAAAAAAAACAGTCTGTTATCGATTCGAGCTAATCGATTTGCTGACAACAGCAGCAACAACAACAACAACAACAACAATATGTGTGTTTGTCTGTATATTTACATGCCAGTTCGAAGCCACTAACATACATACGAATTGAAAAAAGCACAAATAATTATTAAGTGAATAAATAACGCATGTCAGCATCGACAACAGATTACAAGAACAACAACAACAACAACAACAACAAACACCATCAAATATCACGCATCAGCAGCAACAACCAAGTGCACATCCACGTATCCACATGCACATGCACATCTCGCATTCAATCGGATTCTATAGCATCGTGGTATGGTTATTCTGCTGATTGAATTCACTCAATGCCAAAGGTGTTGGTCTCCTCGACGGCAAGTAGGAGCTTCTCATAAAGCAGCTCCGGCGTGGGATACGGCGGCAGATCCAACCGGTTGAAGCAGGTGTGCGCCCGGGGTAGCGAGTTTGGCTTGCCCCATTTCTCGATGCAGAATCGTCTGGGGCCGGTGGAGCCGCGCAGCGCGGAGAAACCCTCGTAGGGTATGCTGGACGTGCCCGTGACGAACTGAAGCAGGCGCAATCGCTGCTCATTGCTGAAGCGTTCGATAACCTGCCAGAACCAAATGATCACCTGATGGTTGTCATGGTAGCCCGAACGGTATTCGGTATTCAGGCGCCAATCGTTGGTGTCTATCTCGGCGGTGCCGGCAATGACCAGCTCCAGTTCACGGGCATCGAAGACGGAGACTAGCCGTGAGTCAACCACTTCGTAGAAGCCGCGCACCAGCGACTCCGTTTGCTCCTGGACGCCACGCTCTAAACGCCATTTGATCATGCGCTCCAGATACTCCTTCTTGTTCTTCTCGTGGACAATGACATTCCTGCCGCCCGGCTTCAGTTCGCGCTCAACAACGCGACCGAGCAGCTCCTCGGTGACGCAGAAGGTGAGTCCCAGATCGATGCCGGTGCCAATATCGTTGTCGCGAATCCATTGAAGCGACTGATGGAACTCATTGTCCAGCGACTCGAGATCACTGAGTGCGACTGGCAGACGCAACAGCGCCTTGTAGAAGGGTCGCGTAAAGAACGCATCCAGCAGATATTGATGGACGAGGGCAAGGCCCAAAACGCGCCCACTGAACCGAAACCAGTCGTGGCAGTTATCCACAAATGCCGACAACGGCGACACCTGCACCGTGTACGTATCGTTTGCGGAGTACTCGAACAATCCGTAGTAGGGATTGAACAGTTCGCGCGACAGCAGAAAAAAGAACTCCCGGGACGGGCCGCCATAGTCCAAGCCCTCCTCAGTATCCCAGAGCACGGCGAGACGGCCACGCTGTAAGTCCTTCTTATTGGCCGACATAATGCGACGGAATGCGTCCTCCAGTAGATGACTCCGCCGGATGTGCAATCTGTTACAAAAATACAACCAATTAATCTCTTCAAACCAATTTTGGGACGTCTATACTAACTTGAGCTTGTGTGGCCCCTGACCGTAGCCCTTTGACTCCAGCTTGCGATAGAAGCTACGCAGTTTGGCCTCAAAGTCGCGACGGAATGGAGGCGGTGCACGTTGCGTCATCCGGGAACTAAGCACTGGCGAACCCTGCGGACTCCGCTCTTCAATGGGCACATAGCTCATGATCTCCTGCTCGAACAGGCTGAAAGCGAAAGAGAGAAAGAGAGAGAGAGAGAGAGAGAGTTGAAGATTAGCTCTGGCATTGATAATCTCTGAAATGTATCTGCAGCTGCAACCTGTAGCTGCAACTTGCAACGTGCATACATAATTAATTGTGCATATTATTCACTCACTCAATGCTCTATGCTCACAATTGATCATTTATCTGTTTTTTACTAAGCTGACTAAGCTGACAATTTACTAATGAGACATATTACCAAGCTACAAGCAGCAAACAGCAGCAACAGATGTGGGTCAAGTAGTCGAAGTCGACACAACCTAGCCCCGATTGTACTGTAATAAGTATTATTAGTTTTGCAATCGATTATTATCGATTTTTCTGTAGTTTGCAAAATGTGATTGCTTTTCTTTTGTTTTGATTAATACCACTGTCAATAATACTATAATGCTAGATACCCCCAAATATATGCCTGCAAACAGCCAAACTTCGCACATAAGCACAGTGGGTTGCCGATAACAATCGATTCTATTCCAAACCAGCTTTAGGGAAATATAAATATAATAAACACATACAGACAATAATATAATACTATCTGTGGTAATATGTGAAAATTTAAGCTAAGCACATATATAGTGGGTTATCGATAACAATCGAGTGGCAACCCTGTTTTGGGTAAATACTAATTTATTAAATTATAAAGTTCTAGTAAATTATTTAATAGACGAAACCTTTGAACAGAAGATGACAAATAAAGTTCATGACATTCTCAATTACCACAATGATGATCTCAAAATGAAATTAATTAATGCAAATTGATTGAACAAGGGGACTCATTTATCGATGACTTTCTTGCGGCTCTGAAAATCGAAATGCCTTTCGGTTGTGTAGTGCAACCAAATAAATAGCATCAAGCTCAAAACTTGACCATGATTTTCCATTTGAAAAACAGCAGCTGTAATATGTAGATATATAAACGCCTGCCGGAAGAATTCGACTAGACCACAGACCTTGAAGCGAGAACTCGTTGGAGACTTTTCCCAATGGGTTCGATGCCGCTAATCGGCTAGAAATCATAAGCTCCAATAATATCGGTTCAATATTCAGTAGTATTCTAATTGCCGATTTGTGTTGCGTTTTTTTTTTCTCTCTCTCTTTTTTTCGCGCTTACTTTTTGACCTTCAACTTGAATTTGAAAATTGGTCAATTAATACACAAATATTATTGTGGCGATCGGTGACTGTCTGTGGCCGACAGAGTTAGGGGTGGGGAGGGGCAGAATGGGAGGGGAAGGGCGGTGGCGAGCCATGTCCATGCACTAGTGACAACAGTTTGAGTGCAATTAACGCCTCTTTTGCTCGGCACGGAAATGACTAATTTCCAAAATAAATATATATATACATATTGTGGAACCGAGCCGATAAAAATTTGGTACATTTTTGGTTGTTTTTGCTGCAAAACAAAAACAACTTGTGTTGATTCGAAATGGTAACTGATCGGCAATATAATTTGGGCCGTGTCAAATTACTTTCAAATTGACTGAAATTAACAAATTATTAGCGAAAACAACACAGGAAATTGCAATTAACGTAAATTAAAAGCGGCGCAAAACGCGAGCGCGACTTTAAACGCGCGCATTTGGCAACCACATGCGGGTCTGCCTTGTCGCCCACACTGGTGCGAGTGGTGGTACTGGCAGTGGTGGTTTGCTGCTGGCAGTCGTGGTTGCTGCTGGTGGTCGTGGTTGCTGCTTGATGATTTGGTGGTGTCATCTTTACTGTTCCAAGTGCAATGCGAACACGAACTGATGCCCTAGATGAGGGATCACCAAATGTTTTCGGGTGTGGTCAGTTTCAATTAAATAAGCTTCGAGTTCTTGCCACATTTGTAGTATATTTACAAATGTATATACATATATACAGTGACTCACACTTCAAATCGAGCATTGCCAAAGAAACAAGTAGGCAACATTTTTATAATCCTACCTAGCAGGTGGGGAAACCCCAGTTTATTGGGGTCATATAATAATTTTGGTGGTTAATATATGTACCTACCATAGGTCTTTGGATTTTCTGAAAAATAATGAATAATTAGCTTATGCCAGGCAATTCCTTTTTTTCTTTGACAATGCTCGATTTGAAGTGTGAGTCACTGTATATATATTTATTAACATCTGTTTTTAACTGGCAGTTTGCTAATTGAAGGGTTTCACAAAATTCGATTTCATGGTTTCTTAATTTCATAAATATACCAGATGCTAGTTTGTGACAACTGGATTTTAATCATCAAGCATATTTGACAATAAGAAAAACACATCGAATAATGCTAAAGAACAAAATCTATAGACTTTTAATGAAATTGAACTAATAGATAAGTTATGAGCATGATTGCTCCATGCAGTAGTTAACTAACAGCTTTGATGAACGACCTACAAACCAAGTACATCAAGTAACACTGATCATAATTCATAGATATTGAGTTAAGCGCAGATATATACATATACATATATATATATATATATAGCATGAGGATCAATTGAATTTTAAACATCTAGAAATCGAATGAAGACAAATAATATCAGTCTCAATCTTTTCTGATTGAAATCCCAATCCAGCTACAATTTCTGTAAATATCTTTGTATGAACAGGAACACTGCAAGCTGATTTAATATAAACTGCATACTTATGTGATAGTAACAAGCTAACAAAATTCCATAGATAGGTATAATATATATATATATATAATATATACATAAATACAAGTGTGTGTGCGGCGTGTGGGTGGCTATCTGTGTACTTGTACTACAAATATGCTAGGTATGTTTCTACACAGAGAAAAAAAACCAAAAAGAAATATTTAAAAAAAAATAATTTGTATAAATCTAATCAGAGAAGTGAAAAAAATCTTCAATATTCTTAGAACTCAGGTTTACACTATAGTATAAGCGACGGTTTGTTATACTCGAATTTCAAATTTGAATTCAACTTTTAAGCAACGCGATTTCTTACTTGGGCAACATGGTGCTATAGGTATAGCTGAACTTGGAAAAGAGACCCATTTGAAAGGCCCAAATGGGTTCTCAATTAGCGCACTATAAATTAAAACTGAATAGAAACAACTAAACAACCAAACAAACAAAAAATAACAACAAAAACTTGTAAATGTAACGTAAATTTGATTCTCGACGATTGGAAATGAAAAGCCTTTCAACGAAAGCGAAGCGACTGATTTGCGGCTACTGGGCTGCACACAGCAGTTGCAGTTACCCCAAACAAAGTGAAATAGACAGAGAGAGAGACAGAGAGAGTGAGAGATGGAGAAGGAGGGAGGGCATATTGAGAGCGAGGCCCGATAGCGTTGATAAGCGGGCACGATAAAACCATTGTGGGGTATTACTAATTTAATGTCGCAAGTACGCAATGCACACCTAAAGGTGTCGGGGGGTGTACATGGGGGGGTTGGGTTGGTTAGGTTGGTGGGGTAATCCGGTAACTTATGGCGGCCAGTAGCAGTGTTTCAAAAACTGATCGATTGTAACCAATTCACAATCTGGCAACCCCAATTTGGACAGAATACCGCGATAAGGGCTCAACAAATTTCGTATTGTTTCCGTTTGCGTTAAGCTCTTTATGAATTGCACTTCTTGTTGTGTAACACGAGTAAAAGATACTTTGGTTGAGCACTAGATGTTTTTGTTGATTACCAGCAATCCTTGAACCTATCGTCTGGCAGCAATTAGTGCGAGTAATTGGATCTGAGATCACAGCAAAAAGTCAAAAAAAAAAAAAACAAAAACCCAACATGTTGTTGACAGATTTGAGAACTGAACGCTATATTTTCTCACAGCATTAGATTCACAAAGATGATTACGATAAAAGGTTTGCGATTTGCTTGCGTGGCATTCCTTTAACCGGATACCCTGAGATACTTCTTCTCTGGGTGGCTATAGTGAAAACCACATACATCTGCACGGTTGTGCATTTATGAATGGCTCAGTGAGTGAAGTGGCAAATAAAAATCGCTTTGTTGGCGCAATTTGGACCATGATTCATTATTGTATAGTACGAGCGATGTGGAATGCAAGAGTGCAACATAACTGAGGATCTTTAGATACACAAAGAGAGAACCAGAGAGAGAGAGAGAGAGATAGACAGATATAGATGAAAGACTGAAGCCGCTTCCGCTGTTGATGTGAAGATAGCTTGCGAATTCTTTGACAACACTTCAAAACACTTTTGAAATGCCTTAAGATGCTTACTAGACTAAATCAAACTCTTTAGTTCGAAACTGCATGAGATCTCTGATAAAAAATAAGGGTTTTTCAATCATAAGCTTACAAGCAAAGTAACCGGAATATGATTATTATCATATATTTTGTTATCAATCTAAGAATCACATACTTTTACATGTTTGATGATTGACCAAAACAATATTTTCCGGGTTGTCAAAATCTTTATTATTTATTTTATGACAATTGCAGATGTCGCCAAATCGAACTATTTTGTTCCTGCTAATCTAAGCTTATTATTATAATATTATGGTGGAAGCTACCCCAACAGATCAATTGGTCTTATTATTATTAAGTTTATGAAATGGGTTGCCCTAGTAGCCTATATCTATATATTTATTTATTCTCAAATGCGTTGAGGATTCCTACTAAGGGTTACAGTATCCACATGTTCTTAATACTGATCGATCTTCTCACCATTGGTATTATTTGATTGGCTCTTTTCTGGCTATAGTTTCCTAGTTTTTTGATATCATCTTATCTTAAGAAGCTTGATTTATTTTTTAACAGATAAGTACTATGAAGTATTTTTGATAAGGATTTCTTGGAATAAGTATCATAATCAAAAGTAATTTCTTGAATGAGATTCAATTGGATTGGGCAGGAGGAGGAAGTTAGTTCGAGCTTAGCTATAATCAACTGAAACTAGCCATCAGTTGGCAATATGTAAAACATATATTGTAGAGCGTATTTCAAGCAACTGTAGGAAATGCCTTATGCATTCGTTGTCTTTCCACTTGTATTTTACAAATGCAAGTAATTCCCTCAATTTTAGTCATGATCGAAGCGCTCTTCAGTAATATTATAGTATGTATTCAAATGTATTCGTTTTTTTTTTTTTTTTGGTGACACTGAAACACTGAAACCGATAATGGCTTGGATAAATATTAGATGGGTTGGTTACACTTACACGGCCCACACGATGTAAGCAGCCTTCGATAGGAAGCCCATTTTGTAGCGCGGCCAAAGTCTTGTGCATGGAATAGTTAAACATGCCGTTGGATGCTTGAAATTCCTTCAAAACTGTTCACAGTACCAATTATTATAAGGACGGACACCAAAAAAAACAATAAAGTAAAACACAAGCTAAAAATGCGAAACAAGCGCTCAGTTTTAATATAAGTAGTTCACTTTTTTTTTAAATTAAATTTTATAATTTATGTTTACATTGTTGTCGACCTGTACACGCTTACAGGTCAAATGCTTCTGGTTTTTATTTCAATTGTTTTTCGTTTTTTTTTTTTTGATCAGTTTAAAGAGGCGCGCGAAATCGAAACTGAGTCGAAGTCAGAGTCAGAGTCGGAGTTGGAGTCGGAGTCGGAGTCATACAGTTGGGTATATTTATGTGCTAAGGCAACAGTGTTAAATGCGAGTTTCCGCTGTATTTCTAATGTCGAAGAGCAAACGCAGAATGGACGCGTTTGTCTAGCGCCCAACCGATAAATATGAAATTGGAAATGGAATTAAGCGAGCGCACGTAATATACAACAACATCAACAACAACAACAACAACATCAACACCAACAACAACAACATCAACACCAACAACTCCAAACAGCAAAGAAAATTGTTTAATTGTAATTTTATTTTTTGTGTTCTTTTTATTTCGGTTTGACGAAGTGCAACCGAAGCGCCAACGAACGAAGTGCCGAGCTTTAAATTCTATGTGCGACGACAGCGACGCCGACTGCGGCTGCGACTGCGGCTGCGACTGCGACTGCGCCACTGCGTTTATGCCAATACTTCAAGAATTAAATGAACGGCTTTTTAGCTTTGGGCAGAGCTCGGCGGCTGACTCACAACTCATTTAATGGTGGTGCACTTGGATTGCGAGTGATTGGCGAGTGCGAGGGGTGAGCGGGAAAGCAGAGCAGAGCAGAGCAGCGCAGCACATGTGCAGCGATGACAACTGTGACGTTGGGCATGGTTATGAGCTGTCGCTCATCAGCCGATCGCCGGCTGTTCAATGCGCTTGGTGGAGTTCTAAGTGCTTCGAGGGCGCGGCAGAAGCTCAAAGGGCGCGCCATGCGCTTAACAGGCCAAACAAAAAATAGTAGCTGTACTAGCAGCACTTGGTTCCGACGGCCACTGTCAAGCATAGCACGCATCCAAAACCAAAACCCAAACCTAAATCCAACCCATGCCCAGACCCAATGAACTGTAAACCAAGCGAGACGAGACAGCAGCAACTATTGAGGCCCTGATTCGCCTTCAATGGGTCAAATCACAAACACAAATAACCCCTCGAAATCTCAAATGGTTGTCAACGCTTCAGTTGTGAAAAAAACAAACAGAAAGACCAAGTATCTGAGGCACTACGAAAATTTAAATACCCTAGCTTAATGGAGTCGAGCTGCTCAAATCTAAATTCCAAAATGCATTTAAATAACTGAACGATAGCTCCTTAGAGGCCCAATGCTTATAATTTGTGTTGCAATGTTGTTATTAGCATCATATAATTATTTATTAATGGATTTTATGGGAATATCTTGGTATAAAGTAGTTTTTCATACAAGAACTGAGCTTTATGAGACACGATTGCAATTCTAACAAATTGGCCAACTGTTATTGACGCTAATCAAGAATATATACGCTTAGAATGGTAGTAGGCGTCTCTTTCAATGCGTTACAGACTCCACTTCAAAATCGTAATACCCTCGGCAATGGGTACAAAAAATAAAAACAAACACTCGTGCTACCAATGAAGATGACGTAGCTGCCACAACCCCGCCCTCAACTTAACCCAACCCAACCTAACTGAGGCTTAGAGCCCAAGTCCGAGCTGCAGCTGAAGCTGGAGAGCTCTGAGACGCCGTCTAGCCAATAAATTATTGGTTTATTGGCAACGCTCATTTGTCGCTGACCCCAGCTCCAAATAAAAAAGCTAAAATTGAGCTAAACTGTCTCCTTTTCGAGGGATTAGCGCGAGAATTTAGCGACTGCCAAGTAGACAATTGGTGTTTTTTTTATTGTTATTGTTGTTGTTTTTAAAATAAAATAAAATTAGCAGATAATAAAATAAAACAGCCGCAAAATATGATAAGATATTCGAACAGAGTGATTAATGCGTTAAATCAAGCTTACGCCGGAAACAAATACATGTTTAGTGTTTTAATTAAAAAATGCCAACAAAGGATTGAAAAAACCAACCGATTGTTCCTATAGGAGTTATCTATAGGAGTTATCTATAACTTCGGTTTAGACATCTTGAAAAACAAAGGTTTTCATACAGAAGAAGAATACATCTTTCAAACGATTATCTCTGAACTTATAGGCTAGTTTGCATAGAGAACTATAGACATGACTATAGCGACTATATGTATATGGTTTGAAGTTCAAACCAAAATTGGTTAAGGGAGTACTAAATTCGTATATTCTAACAATTGAGAAAGACTTACGTAAAAGGTATCTCTTAGTCGAGCTCTTTCGACTTGTATATTCTAATTTTCTTGCTGTATGTATACACATTCCCATCGATTATTGCTTTGCTTTGATCGAAACTGAACCAATTTTGTTGGATTAACTGAAATAAAACTTGTCAAGAGTTTGCAGAGTTTGTTCCAGAGTACAGGGAAGAAGAGCGATGACATATGTATGTATGATATGTCAGCTTATCATACATGTTCTTACTTGCTGCATTGATTAGTAGATTTGTAGATTGGTTGGCCGTATTTACTTCCACTAGGTATTTGGACTGCCCACTCCCACGGTAATGCCAACTTGGATTTGATCGCCTAGTTTTTGGGATGCAATGAAGCATGATAATTTATCTAATTGAACGCAATTAAATCGCTAAAAATCCAATCGGTGGGCAGCTGCTTTCAGGCGGACCGCCTGTCATGAGACGGAGCTCGATTAGATCACGTCCACTAATCTATGGCTTAATCTTATAACAACAACAACAACAACAACAACTTGTTTAGATATTAAGGTCAGAAAATGCATGTGAATATTTCCTCAATATTTGTGGTTGAGTCAACAACATTTTGAAGAAATATTGGCAATTAAACAATAAGTGTGTATAGAACGAATGGAATGAAGGTGGGGGCTGGTGCTGCAGGAGGTTCGGGCAATTTGTTGTTTTCAAAATACATATTTTGTTAACCTTGCTGCTTGTTGCTATTCGAAGTGTTTTGGAAAATTAGTTGGCAACCTTCGCAGCGATTTTCAAATGCAATTAACACACATGCACTCGTCGATGACTTCGTTGACGAGCTGAAGCACTGAAGCAGGACGACCAACTGGCAATTGCTACCACCAACCAACTCCATTGAGACATCCATCGACCAACAAAGTCGCTGCCGATGACGCAGCAATGCAATTCGTGCCAAAGCCTTTGCCAAGTGCAACCGATGGCTATGGGATATTAGCAATTGGCAATTGGATATGACGCCGACTCTGGTAGTGTTCCACTATGCATTCATGAATATGTACATAATGTAGTATGTATGTGTGTGTGTGTGTGTGTATGTACTTACAAATGAATGTTTTATAAGATTACTATTTGAATTAGTGTGTAGGTCAGAAACTAACTTATAAATTGTACTAAATGTTAAGGTGCGAAAGCACATCTCTGCTGCATCATCTTGACAACACTGATTCGAAGCTGCAGCTTCATTGGTTTACTTGGTCTACTTGGACAACTCATCATCAATTGCTGCTTACAATTAAATTCCGATTCAATGGGAATCGAGTTATAATTCATTTTGTTCATAAAGACTCGTTTCCTCAAGCAATGAAAAATTGAGTAGCAGATGCCAGATGATATAAATGTACAAATTACACCTTCAGACAAGCTTAGCTTCTCATATACCCAAAGCTCTCATTAATGGAATATGTTGTGACAATCACTTACCTAAGCAAAATGGTCAGTTGCAGATCATGGCCAAGACGTTCCAAAGCGGGCACGCCCTCAACTCGTAGTATGTTAATTTTTTCTCGTAACGAACGGGACACGGTATGTTGGCCCTGACGTTCTCGTAGAATCTCCAGAATGTTGGGTTGCCGTAAAAATGCAATGACCTGAAATATACAAACATGGTGTATGGAGTATAATCGACGAAAGAACGACTTAGGCACGCTGAAGATTGTATGCACTTGTAGACCGGAGTCAACTGGACAATATCAACATTTTTCTAGAAAATTAAAAAGATGACCGATTCTGCCTATGACAGCCATTTCATATAGTAATCCAATTCGATCGGCTGACTATAGTATCTGCAGCCAAATGACGGACATTTGCAAGGTTTCATGAAGAAAGCTTCAAACTGAGGATCAAGCCTGTATGGGCCAGTCTTCACATTCATCTGATTGACTTTAAACATGATCTAGAATCTTTATATATACAAATTGTATGGGTCTAACGGAAGGCTTAACGTACTTAATTTTGAGTCATGAACACACAGGGAATTAAATCGAATCGTATTTTGGTTACGTTTACGGTTATGGTTTTGGCTATGAAATTCGATTAACCGGGTACCGGGTTCGAATGCGGTTAAATTCCCAGCTATTAACTGAGATTGTTTCGAGTTGGTGGAATTTTTGCTGTTCTCACCTTTTCGTTGTAGGCAATGGGGACATCCTCATAGCCAGACTGGGCATGGGCTCCGCTGGTGCTGGGGCCGCCGGCAGCACCACCGCTCAAACTCAAGGCGCAGGCGATGGCTGCCGTCGTGGTGCAATTATGTGCCGCGGCTGCTGCTGCTGTTTGGTTGGTACTGCCACGACAGGGACGTGGCGGGGGAAGGGGCGGAACGCCCGAAACTGAAGCCGTCGCATTGCTGCTGGAACTGGAGTTAATGTGGCCACTGGTGGCCGACAGGCAGTTGCCATCAACTAGATCCGGTTGCGGCTGTGGCAAATACTGATTCTGATGATGATGATGATGATGATGATGCTGCTGCTGTTGCCGATGCCGGACGACCCGGGGACACTCGACGGGCAGGCGGGGATCCATGAAGGAAGTCTTTCGATGTTGATGATCGATGAAAAACTGTTTACCGGACTGATCGATTTTCGTCTCCCAACTGGAGGGCAACTCTCGGCTGAGTTGGGCAAATGTGTTGACCAGCGCCACCAGATCTTTGTTGTACTGATAGCGCTGAAAGCACTGAGGATCGCGACGTATGCGCATCACCATGTGTTTCAGTGCCGCATTGCGATTGTAAATGGCCAGCGCCGCCTCATTTGTGTGCAGCAGCGAATAAAAGTCTGGACGGCAGAGCAGCAGCACTGCCGGATGTATGGCCAGATTGAGAGAGGCGGATGACGACAATGGCGCCGGCGGCGGCGGTGGCGGCATAGTTGCACCACCAACACCCCCAACAGCAGCACCAGCATCAGCAGGAGTAACTGTGGATGACTGTGAAGCTGTTGTGGTCTGGGCAGCGCCACGTGGCAGATTATATAGCTGATTGTGGGCGTGGCCCATGGACGGCTCGACGGTGTGCATGGACAGACGATTCTCATTGGTGATGGTGCGCCGTATGGACTGATAGCGTCTATCCAGCTGCTGGCGATGATGCTGCTCCCGTCCGCTGGGCACAGTACTGGGACCACCCGGACGCTGCCAGGATGTGGTGCGTGTTGTATGATCAATATAAAATATACGACCATGACTATCCATGCGCGCCTCCCATGCCGGTGGCAATGGTGGCTCTCCCACGCATGCTCCATTCGCACCATTGCCGCTATCCACAATGCCAGCGCCGACGGCAGCTGCGGCGGCTGCTGCTGCTGCTGCCGCAGTGCGTTCGGGTATGGAGGGCAGACGAGTGCTGCTAATGTGCAGCATTTCATTGTTGTCATCTAGAACAGCAGCAGCGACGACGACTCCAGGAGCTGGCGAACCGGGCGGCGTCTGCAATTGACTAGAGTTGCACTCCGGTACGGAGTTGGCAGTGACGGCCTGCAGACGCGCATGTCGCCGTGCATGATGAGTTGGCGTTGGTGGACAGATGAGTCCAGTAGTAGGTGCACTACATCCTCCTCCTGCTCCTGCACCTGTTCCGCCACCACCACCACCACCCACACGTTTCAATAGCCTCTGCTGTGGACGCTGAGCATGAAATGTGGGCGTCCCAGGTGGCGGTGGTGCCAATGGCAGTGGCAGCATTGAGTCCAAACCACCAACGCCACGTCCACGCGTTGGCGAATGCTGCTCTGGACTCAGACTGAGATCCAGCGGCGATACACTGCGCGTGGAACAACCCGAGGGTGGACTACGTTGGCGCTTCGGGGATAGCAGCAGTCGCGGAGAATTGTTGCAACTATTGCTGCTTACCAGATGATGCGGTTCATCCGTGGCGGCCTTGCCATTGGAGAGGGCACGTGTAAGGGGACGATGCTGTCTCAGATAGGGGAAATGGTGTGCAACCAGGCCATTGTTGGAGTTGCCACTTCCACTAGCCATGCTGCAGTTGTTGTTGTTGTTGCTGCTGCTGTTGCTGTTACTGTACTGCTCCTGCAGCGGAAATGTGGGAAACTCATAGGTCAAATGGGCGGGCACCTTTTGTGTGCTGATCGTATTGATGTAACTATCCGGTCCAATCTTCTTCTGTATTAGCGGCTTAAAGCGCATCGGCGGCTGACTGACCTCCGTCAGTCCAGTTCCAGATGCGGGCCCGAGACCGAGTCCTGGTCCTGGTCCTGGTCCAGGCAGACGCAATGGCGAGCAGTTGCTGTTGGTGCAGGCGCCGCTGTAACTGGGCGCTTCGTCCTCATGGAGTTGCTCATCTGTATCGAGTATGTCGAACTTAAACACGTCACCATGCAGCTTGATTTCGCGTCCAATGGCACGTGGCGGCCACGAGCGCTCCAACGGACGATGCTGTGCCGGCGGCTGTCGCATATTATTATTATGTTGTTGACGACCCAGTCCTCCCAAACCCGAACTGGATGCGGAGTTAATATAAGCACTTGCTTGCAGAGCTGCTGCAGCGCCCAGTAGACTCTCAACGGCGGCGGCTTCCTCATCCACATCATCGTCATCAGCCTGCTCGTGATCGTGATGAGGCGTCTCCTCTTCCTCCTCCAGCTGCTCGTCCTCTTGTTGCTCCTGCAGCTCGGCAACGGTGAGCGTGTCGACCATTTCAGCGGGCACCGTCTCAAAGCATTCACGTGCCACCCACAAATTAAAGCTATCGCCATTGGACGCAATTGATTTGGTTTTCCTCTTGGAGCTGGCGCTTTGCGGTGACAGTGTCCACGACTTGCGACGCGCACCGCCGCCAACGCTGCAGCTGCCATCGCTGCCAATGCTGCCGTTGCACGAACTACTCGGCGATAGCGTTGCACCCGCTCCAGCTGCCACAGGCGTCTCGCATGATTTGGTCGTTAGCAATGTCTGGTGTTTAGGTGCTGATCCAGCTGCTGTTGTTGCTATTGTTGTTGTTGTTATTTCGCTAATTTCGTTGTTTGTCTCATGTTGCAAGTCTCTTGGAGCTGTTTTTTTTTTTGTGTGCAACTAATTAGATCATATCCATAATGACATTCATAATTTTTAATCACTTACTTTGGTTACGTTTTCTGCGCATCACGATCGCATCCGATGCTGCATCCAGTTGCTGCTGCTGCTGCGGTTCAGTGCCATTCCCAGCATCCACAATCACATCCGCATCTGCATCGCAAATATTCACTCTGACGTCACCGACCAAAGTTAACGCACTTTGAAATGCAGTTTCCAGCTCATCGCTTTCATTGCCATTGCGCGCCTCGTAGTAAGCATCCTTGGTATCATCATCATCATCATCAGCATCGTCCTCATCATCGCCATCATCATCATCGTCGTCATCATTATCCTCTTCTGCGTGATTGCTTTGCACTGCTGCGAGTTGAGTATCGTGCTCAGCATCCGCTGAACTCTGGCCCAGGCAGCTAGTTGTGACGCCCGTTACAGCAACGTTCGCTGGAGCCTCCATGCTACAGCTCCAGATGCTGATGCTGTGGCTGATGCTGGTCCTGCTCCTGCTTACCCCACCCCAACTGCGGCTTCTGCTCTACTTTTTTATAGATTTCTAGTTTGGCATAATATTGGCTGTTTGCTGCTGCGTCGTTGTGTTCTTGCTATCGATAAGTTTTTGAATGTGTTTTTGGTGTGTACTCGAACAGCTGTTTATTGGACCTTCATCTTAACCACCACTGTACGCGCTACACAACAACATTGCCCTCATTTGTAGCACAACTGTAAAAGCAAAAAGAAAAAGGCGACAACAAAACGTAAACAAAAGTATGACCAGCATTTTGTAAATAGCATGGTCACCCTTTTTTCAGTATTTTTCTCTGATTGCGACCAACTCATTTCAATTTGACAAATACTACACTTGTTATTTATGGCCGATTATCTAGCGTACATACATGTATAAAAAATCGTTTTATTTTATGGTAGCACATTGATAAGTCCATACCATAAGGCTGCAACAGAAGCCTACGCTTTTTAGGATGTCAGCAGAAGGAGTTGGGGGCCATCATCTGAATACATATTCGAGCGAAATTTCACAGTTCATATGAGTAGCAAGAGAGAATGGACGACTCTAAATGAAGTCCTCCCTATGAAACCGCATACCATAAATTGGTACAACGGATCACTCACGGATCAGGGCAACCTGAAACGTAGCTATCGGAATACGGATATATCCATTCTATCCGATAGTCAACCATCAATAAGGGGGACTAATATAACATCAAAAGTAGTCCATACGATCCAAGCTTGACCAACTCTGGACACACAATAGGCTTGCCCTAAGATGGGTCCCAGGCCACAAGGACATAGCGGGGAACAAAGCGGATGATGAGCAAGAAAGAATGGAAGAAGAGAGGCCCCTAACAGGGCCAGAACCGTTTTGTGGCATTAGCAGACACACAATACGCCTGCGCTTTTGCCGGCTGTACGCTGCTCATTTTATCAGTTTGGTCATCTATTTTTTTTTGGTTTGTGTTCGTCGACTCCAACGACTTTGGCCATGCTGCGGTCTCCGTTGGGAAACATGTTGCATGTTGCTTTCATACTTATATTCAGTGACGCATAATTAATTGTAGCTCTCTAAAAGATACAAACTGAAAATGCGTCCTAATATTTGTTAAGATAAGTTAGTCAGATATTTTTATTGGCAAATTCTTGTAATCTTAAAATAAACAATGAATGAATAGAATATGTATTTAATTATTTCAGTAATTAAATCAAAATGAGATACACAGCAATTTCTAAACAAATTTATTTCCGCTTTTTTTAATTAGTAATATACGCTATTTAAGGTTTTTCTTTTTCATTCCTTTGCGAAAATGCATTGTTCAAGTAATATATAAATGTACAATTTTGTAGCGTGTGGATAATTTTTTTGAAGCACTGTTCCCTTCGCTGCTGCTCTGCAGCGACAGCAAGCCAATTACGGTAAAACAAAATTGTCACATAATTTCAATGGTCTGAATTTCATTGGATCGAAAAGAGCTGATGATTTTTTAGAAAAATATTATTTATTGTTTTGTGTATTACGTTTGGTTGTGATTGAAAAATGTTTGTGCACCCCAAGAGCTATGAAATGGATGCTACTTTATCTGTGCCCGAATCGGACATGGATAGCAACAGCATGGGCATCGAATTGGCATTGAATAAAAATAAAAATAAATGTAAAAATGCTCACCAGCCGGGCGTCAGTAAAACCATATGCAAGTGTTTTGTTAATACATATCAGGACTATTGCCAGCACACATCCATACATGGTGTACAGTATCTCGGGGAGGAGAGGCGACCGATTAAGGAGCGCATCTTCTGGCTATGCGTTTTCGTGGTGTCCATTTACTGTTCAGCGAAGCTGATCTACAGCGCCTACACCAAGTGGAATGAGACGCCAGTGATTGTCAGCTTTGCGGAGAGATCGACGCCCGTATGGAATATACCCTTCCCAGCTGTGACCATCTGCTCGGAAACGAAACGTGTGCTGAAGACGCAAGGCAGCCACAACAATTCATATGCGAATCTCTACCGTCAATTTACAGCCGATATGCGGTCTGGTCGCATTTTCCGGCCACACAATATCACTGCGTGGGAAATGGAGGAGTTTCGTACGTTGCTGCACATCTGCAATAAGCAGATCATTGAGCAGGATATGCCGCTGATACCGGGCGAAGATGTGGATTACACGGATGTGCTCGAACGGATGTTGCCACCATTTGAGCGATACTTCTTCTACTGCCGCTGGCTGAGTCGCTTCAATGAGTGCCACAAATACTTTAAGCAGACTCTGACAGAGGAGGGCATCTGTTATACGTTCAATGGACTGCAAGCGACGGAGATTTATCGCGAGGATACATATCAATATCATTACAGCAGCAATATGGCTGTAAAGCAGAATGTCACCGCCGGGAAATGGAGCTTGGAGACCGGCTATGATGCCAACAGCGATGTCGAAACTTATCCGGCACGTGTCTTAAGTGCCGGCGCTCGTTCGGGCATATTCATGGCACTGCAGAGTTTCAAACAGGAGGTGGACTATGCATGCAGGGGGCCCGTACAGGGATTCAAGGTGTCGCTGCATGCGCCGGACGATGTGCCGCAGGTGTCCAAGCAATTTGTACGCATACCGATGGGCAGGGAGGTGCTGATTGCCGTCAAACCAAATATGATAACTACATCGTCTGGCATTGCCGAATATCATCCGCTGCGACGGCAATGCTTCCTCAGCCACGAGCGCCAGCTGCGCTTCTTTAAGATCTACTCGGAGTCCAATTGCCAGCTGGAATGCCAGGCTAATTTTACGCTAAGCCAATGCGGCTGCGTCAAGTTTTCGATGCCGCGGAGCTTGGACACGCCAGTCTGTGGCGAGGATAAAATACATTGCTATGATCGGGCAGAGACGCAGCTGCTCGTTCGCGAGTTCCATCGCGTGCGCAGCCTGAATGTGGTCGGCGAGTCGCCGAGCGGTCTGGAGACCGCATGCAATTGTATGCCCGCGTGCACATCGCTCATTTACAACACGGAAATCTCGCAGGCCAACTTCGATTTGGATGAGATGCTGGTCGCCGAGGGAGATACGGAATTTATGCGCGAATATCCCGGTTCGCAGATGTCCCGCCTCTCGATATACTTCAAGCAAAGTCAGTTTATCACCTCGAAACGATCTGAGCTGTATGGCGTAACCGAGTTCTTGGCCAATTGTGGCGGCATCTTTGGTCTTTTCATGGGCTTCTCCATACTAAGCATGGTGGAGCTGCTCTATCACTTTACATTACGCTTCGGTGTCAATCTGAAACATTTGTTTAAAGTGAATTTCTAGCCGAGAATCCCCTCCACGTAACTTTTGCATCTGTTCATCCGCCATTTGCATATTGCGCATGCAATCAGGTCAAAAGTACCCTTTTTATTTATCATTTCCAAGTTATATTTTAAGTTTTCAACTTATTTGATATGAACATATTTGTAATTTTGTTAATCATCTTTTCTAATTGATTTTAAGTTGTAACCAAAAAAAAGCAGTCGTTAAAGAGATTCATTGTCAGTCATGTCCGCATTTGCCATTAACAAGGCGTCGCCTTCATTTTTAGAGTTATAGCTTAAGAGCAAGTAAATTGTAAAATGTGCATATCTTACGATGTTTGTATGTTATTTGTTAAGTTTTTATATTATAGATATTTGCGAAACGAACAATATTCGGCATTTTGTATATGGCAAAAGCTCTTTCAAAATATTTGCCAATGCGTGAATTCGCCTTGGACCAATTCTGTACTCTGTCTTGTGGCTTTCAATACTGCGCACATTTTTGCGCGCCAACTGCAATTATCGATACTTATCGTAGCGTTATCGCATAACCGAACTTGAATGGTGTCATTCCAGCTGAATGTCGTCACCGCGAGTAATAATAAACTCTCGATTGGGATTAACTTTGGCATACACATTTGCATATTAATATACAGCAGTTTATTAAGATCAGATGTTAAAAAAAATTAATTTAATTTTCCAGACTTATAATGCTCACAATGAATTTGAGACATAAAGAGCGTAATTTATCAAAATAAATCGATTTTATTTCGTTTAATCAGTAATAAGCATGTTTCACTTGAGAACAATTTTTGTTTTATACACAATTTTGAAAAATTGGTATTAAGCGATTTTTTTTTGAATGGGTTACAGCACCGCATTAGGTAGGTTGTAAATATGTACGTATGTTTGCCTCGATTTTTGTTACAATTTTTTTTTTTTTTTTTTTTTTAAAGCGTTCTGTGTACAGATTAAGTAGCTCAACATTCGCATGGATAACCGATTAAATTTATATATATATATGTATATGTTTATGCGTATGAATATTGATAAATATGTATTTACATGTTTGCATACTGCTAGATAGAACTCGTGATCGAAACTCAACTGAATTGCAATTTGCGTCTTTAGTAACTAAACCGATGCTCCAAAAAACACAAATAAAAATAATAATGATAAAATTATATTATAATTAAAATAATAATCTACAAAGCACGAGCCCAGAATAACAGAACTGAACAAAATTAAGCGAATTTTACAAACCTATATAAATTGTATATATATATATATATAAATAAGTATTCGTCATCGTATAATACGAATTAAAACACAATACAATACAGAACATCGTTACAACAATTTCACTTATCTGTATGTATAGCAAATTGATAACTGTCTGCTTTGCTTTTGTCATATAATGCAAAATGCAAAACACAAAAATCGCTGGAAGATTCAACGGTGCTGAGACCCAATTGGATTTATGTTTGTGTATGCACATTGTATGTAGTACGTATGTATGTATATATGTATATATATATATATATATATATATAAATATATATGAATATATATTTAGGATATTAGTTGGTAATACGAGGCGTACAATAGTTTACTTAAAATCATCCGTCTCGAGTATCTCAAAGTCGCTTTCATCGGATGAATCCAACGCGGTCACCTGGCGTCGCTGAGATTTGGCCAGCGCTACACTATCTGTGCAATCTGTTGTAGCGGACAGCTCGTTGGCGCCCCACTTGACCAAGTTGGACATGAGGCTGGGAAGCAGGGACTGCGCCGCTTGTGCCTTAACAGCGATAGCCAATAGGGAGCTGGCGCTGCCGGTGGGTGCATCGCTGATCATCGCTGCACCAGTTAGCTGAGGCAGCGACGGAGCGCCAGCATCGACGCTGGTATGATCGGGAAACTGCAGACCCTTGGATAGGCTCTCCTCTGACGACGATGAGGTGGTGGACAATGATGAGTCTCGTTTAAAGTGTCCCCTGCGAAAATCCATCGTTTTGTCTGCCTTTGACAAATTGGTATTGTTGGTGGAATCGTTCGGCATTGTCTGTTCAGATTTGACGAAGCCTGCAGCACTTCGTTCCTCTGCTGTCTGCTTGGACTGAGACATCAAGGGCACCAACTCATCATCCTCGTCCGTTGAGTGTTCATCGATTTCGGGTATGGAATCGGGTATTAACAGCTCAGAAGGTATATCATCGCTGCGATCGTCATCATCATCATTATCGCCAACCCCATCGGCATCGGTGGGTGAACTGATTGTAGCCACATCACTGGCGCGCTCCAGCACAAACAGATTCGATTCGTTCACGTCGAGCATGAACTCATCATCCAGTTCCGCATCGGCATTTTTATAGTTGATCTTCTCTGACCACTGAAAATCTGCAAGTGAAGGGAATTGAAGTCAAAGTGAAAACAATATTTAATGTGTGTATATAATACATATACAAATATGAAATATATTTACCTTTGCGTTCAATTTGCAGCAGCTTGAAATTGTATTTGGTGGAGACGAGTGCTGAGAGTACCAATATGGTCAGCACCAGTGTTGAGCCCGATAACAGATGTCCCAAAATGGCAAGGGTGGCCAGGCAGCCGCTGCTAACCAGACAGAACATGGTGGGTGAGTTGTGACGCCAATTCTCGGCACGATGCAACCACGACTCGAATTTGTTGCGCAGCTGCGGTGTAAGGACCACACGATAACTACACCGTGTCCAATAGAGCCAGTAGCTGAATAGGCCCAGGAAGAGCACACCCAACGGACGAACACTGCAAAGATAGACAGCCAGGCAGGCAAACCAGGAAGCAATTAGCCAATTAGCACTGAGAGCAACAAACTCGTCGAGGGATCTTGAAGATGAACTGAAGATGTTGACGGGTCAAGCACAAATGCGACTTGCTAACTTGGCTTAACCAGGTAATCAATTACCAATCGCATATAGCGTTACTCTCTATATAAGTTTCTTAAGATGGCTAAAAAAAAATAATAAAAAAACACAAACAAAAAATAAAACACGTTCTAACAGGAAGCAGCTGGTCCAGCATCATCACAAATTTTATATAACTTGGTTTTGGTTATAATTTCGGTTTTGGTTTTCGTTTCGTTTTTTTATTGTGCGAACTCAGCTGATCTGTGTTTGTTTCTGTTTTCTTATACTTTGTGTGTGTGTCTGTGTGTGTGTGTGATTCCCTGTTTGCTAGTATCTGACTGAACCTGACTAATCTACAGGTTATGCAAAGAACGCTACTCTTTCGCACCTCTCTATCTACCTTGCTCTTTATCTATACGTCTCTCACTCTCTCTCTATCTTGTGTACAGCTAGCTGTACGGAAATGTTCAACGCTAATAAGCAAAAGTGACTTAAATTGTTATTTCAAATTTTTGACCTTTCAAACGCGCTGATTAACTTTCGTTCCTGTATGTTTTGATTTGCCTATTTTTGAATAGTCGTTCATTCATCGATTGGTCTTTGAACTAATATCCATCGAATAAAGTATTTAATACTAAACTAAAGGTGTGACAATATAATTAATAAAAATTATAAAATATTATGTTTATAGTTACTTACTGACTATGTAAGTGCATAGTAAAAAACAAATGTATTTTAAGCAAACGCTGGCAAACAATTTGGCTACGTAATGAGTATATCTGATTTATATCAGTGAAACTTTCAGTTGGTCACACATTAATTTCGCCAAATCAAACAGATTATATACAATGAATATTGTAAGTTAGTAAACACGTATTCATTCTATATATGTAGATGTATTTATAAAAAGTTAAAGGCAGCAAATTTGTCGCACTTGAAAGATTAGATTTTTTTAAAGTGGGGCAAATAGCGAAAGTTGTCATTCCTCAATGTGCGTTGTATCTAAGTTGGCAATAACAAAAACAGCATACGCAAAACTGACTAATCACCTTCTTGTCTTTGTTATTTTGATACCCATTGATTACCAAGCGAAACCAAATTTGGTACGCACATCACGTGTTATGATAGGGTTATCAGCTATGCACCGTACAGGGTGTTACCTCCTTGCTGTCTCTCACTCACTCTCTAGCGAATTGGAGAATTCGAATTATCACAATGCTTACACTTGACCGCTAGGTTACACATTTGTTTACCGCAAAAGCCAAAACAATATTGTCAGAGGAAAAACAACATCCAATAATAATACAAATCTAAATAGAATCAGCCCCCAAGTATTTGTTGTCACAAGAAAAAGTTTCATTAATGTAAAGAAAGTTTCTGATCAACTTATCTATGTATATATGTACATACATTTCAAAATATATGTACATTCATATATACACATATGTATATATTGAATAATGGTATTTGATTTTGCTTTTGTTGTTGATGTTATTGTTATTGGCAGTTGTTGGCGTCGTTGCCTGACAAACAACCTTTAGCTGCATAACAGTTGTTGTTTATTTTCACTGCTAATCAGTCGACTGATAAACAAACTAATGCAGCATAAGTGCAATTTGAGAAGACTCGTTCTACTCTCAAGATATAATCTAATCTAAGCACATATGCGTCCCTATATAGAATCCGACTTGATGCGAACCATTTTTGCTATATTCTCCATTGGTTAATTGCGCCACACAGCAAAATTGTGATTGCATACACACACACCCATACATGTGCAATGCAAGCCAGGGCAGCAGCTGAGCTGTTTGGGGGTATGCATGGAAATGACATTTATATATATATATATATAAATACAAATATATATATATATATATACGTGTGTGTGTACATATTTATGCATGTAAAAAGTCAGCACAAAGAACAACGCAACTGACCACCAACCAAATACATACATACGTCTTTACATACAGATATGTATATACATAGGTAGAAGCGGGGGGCCCAAAGGCAACGCTGAGCAGCCAGCCGAAACCAAGGTGTAAGCACGTACACACATATGCATGTCATATATATACGTATACAGATATATATATACTTATTCCTAAAATAAAACATTGCAACTTTGAACAAGAGAAAGTTATTTTGTTGGGACGAATTTTGAATACCCTTGCACGCATATACATATACATATATATATATATTTATATAGACTACTGGTCCTGATCAAGATGTGTGAACATATATATTTTATATCACATTTCATCAGGTTATATGACAAAATGATAATAAATGATAATATCCACTGCTAGGGTATAAAATCGTCCACGCTCTCCATCTCTCTCTCTCTCTCTCTCTTCCAAACACTTTCTTTGTCTCATTCTCTTTGCGCTGCCGTTCCTGTGTCGCCGGCTATAGAATTTATTTTTGTTCCTTTCAAATGGGAATGCGTTTGGTTTTGGCTTGTGACCCAAATTTGGAAGGCGTGAGTACACCTTAAGTATTTAAATTATTGACAACTTCATGCAACAGGAATATGGAAAGTGTGTATGTATGAGCTTGTGTGTGTGAGTGATTTTACTTACCAGGACATTAGAAGCACAATGATTAGAGCGATGGCAGCCCCTTGCAGCGTTAGCCGCGAAGGTCGTGGAATTTGAAACATATTTTCTTTGCTGATAAATTGGTCTTACTCTTTCGGTTTTCGGCGTGTTAATAAATGTGCTTTGAACAGAATGTGGCCCGTTAATTGGGTTACTTTGCTTTGTTTTGCTATGTTTTGGTTTGGGTTTGCGTTTGGGTTAGGGTTTGTGTTTATGTTGCGTTAGTGTTCGACAATCGGTTCCAATTGATCGAACAGCTGTGCGCGCATGGGCACCGTTACATCAATCTTTGCACTTGCACTTTTCCTCACTGAATGCGAATGCGAATGGTCACAGCCAGAATCTCAATTCACTCTTGAGGGGCACTGAGCCAACTTGTTTTTCCGGCCGATGCTGATGCTGCTGATTGTTGCTGCTGCGTAGAAATGAAATATTGCTGAAAACAACAGAATATGGCAATTTACCAAAAATAAATGCAAACGAATAATCCAAATAAGAAAAACAATATAGTGGCTGTTCGTATTATTATTATTAAAATGGGACAAAAACAGAAATGTCCATAATGATAGGGCACTTTCGAATCTTTCTGCTCTCAATGTGGACAACACCGACCAAGCCATACTCTCACTCTATAACAGCAAAAGCTTATTCAAATATATACTTTGTAATCACATCTATAGAAATTGCATGTGTTGATTTATCGATAGATCAGATTTTTATACTAAAATACTTTTGGGTAGAGCGTTTTCAATTCTGCGTATACGCTCGCTTTTCCATTTGAAACAGTGTGCAAACATAACAAAACCAAAAATAAAGGAAATTAAATTGCGTTGCGATTGCCACCCAATATTTGAATGGGATATGTAAGATAATTGTGACAATTTGGCTCCTTAAAGAACTGCAGTTACTCAGCTCAGCGAAGGAAGCGTTGGCGTTTGGCATTGGCCGCGCCTGAGACGCCGGCTGCGTGCTACAGCGAGATGGATTGAGGGATTGCGCAAACGATCGGGCGCGTGAGCAGCAAGCAACAACAATATTGTGCGAGGAGTGAGTGAAGTTGTGATAATAACAAAAACAAAGCCAAATAACAGAAAAGCGTAAAAAGAACGCGAAAACAAAAACAGCAAAGTTGTTTGGCCTTCGATGTCTTTTCAATTGCGTCGCAGAATATACATACATACATATGTACTTACGTATTTACTGTGTGCGTGTGTATAAATATATATATATATTTAAATATATATTCATACATATATATATATTCATATATATATATATATACATACATATTATATATATGCGTAAGCATATATGTGTGTGTGGTGTTGTCATTCTTTTTGTACTCTATTCTGCTCTAGTATGTACAAAGTAATTAAATACAAAGACATTTTTTTTATGTACATACATATATGTACGCAAAGCAAATAAAAGTCAATCGACTTAAGACTCTTGCATTTTAGACATTTCGCAAGTGCCCACTGCAAAAAAAAAATAATTCTGGTTGAAACAAACGCCTCCCTTGGAAGCAAACTAAAACGCAGTTACAATTACAGCTCAATACTCCGCACCCCCCTCACCATCCTCAAGCTAAAACGGCAGCTGCTACGGATAACAACACCCACACATACACACACACATCCGACGACTCAGATACAGAAACATTTACAAGGCTACTACATACATATGTACATATTTTCGCGCACATGTGATTTTTTGGAATTGAACAAATCTTGCATTCTCAACTCAATTTGTTTCTGTATTTGTTGAAATATGTCGGCAGATCTTGAAAGACTTATTTTTGTAATTCGCACACACTCGCACACACATAAAAAAAAACGCTCCTGGAATAGCGTGCAACAGCACACAAAACAACAACAAATGTTAAGAGTCGCGTCGTTGCCCGAGAAGAGCGAAGGGGCTGGGACGGGTAGAGTTGAGGTTGATTGTGAATGTGGGGGGTACGTACGTCCTTATGCTACACGATCTTATGCTGTTTTCGGCACCAGAACGAAACAATTCGATATACAATTTGGTCAAATTTTGATGCTTGCGCGTCACTTTTGTCCCTGTCTGCTTGCTGCGATTTTAGCCGCCCAATAAACAAAAACAAAAAAATTTATAATAACAACGAACTAGGTCCGAAACGCGCAACGCGATATCAAATGCTATGTTACGCCTATGTTAATCTGCTGCTCAACACTCGTTATATCGGCATTTCGATAACCGCTTTACATCGACGGTATCATCGATTTCGTGTAACAGCGCATGTTATTCAACCTATACAGCAAAGCGCGCTGCGCGCAAGAGCTGCCCACTTGCTCGAAAGCAAATTGAATTCAAAAACATCAGCAAGCTGGCAGGCTCATGCAAAGCAGTCGAACAGAAAAGCATTTTATTTTTTATTAATTAATTATTCCTGCGGCTTTTCTTTTCAGTTTGTATTTATGTTCGTGTGACAGCCAACCGACCGACGTTCAGAGTGCACCGTTGGCCTTGAAATTGTCATAGCAACGGACAAACAAATGTAGTTAGCTTTCAATTATAGCTTTTGGCAACACGCACACTGGGCGAAACAAAACATAAGCGAAAAAAGAGCATCGCTTGGCATTGTTTCACACAACATTCCTTCCAAAATTCAAAGTGCATTTAACAACAATTTCTTTTATATGGATATGGATAATGTAAGGTGAGTTTACCATCATTAAGTAAATAAATTGTATAATTCATCTTTGCTGTTTTGCTCTCCGTTTTATTTTCGATGGTTTATCACAGATCTGCTATGGATGTGCTGCGTGCCGCCGCAGAACAGAATGAGGACAGATTAAGATTGGATAGCAGCACACCCAATGTCGCCAATCCCTACCAGCTGGCAGTGCCGCCCGAATACGTGTCGCAGTTCCGGATCGATGGTCAACCCATATTACCGCCACTGGTGAGTATATATACATGTATATATGTGGGGAGTGCCATTACTGAAGCATGCAAATTACCATTTACAGATGACGGCGGAAAAGCGACGCCAAATGCAGCAGCTACGACAGCAAGCTAAGGCGCTAGAGGCCAAGTACAGGCAGCCGCATGCCATCAGAACAACATCACCGCTAGACGAGGAACAAGCAGACAGCAGCAGCAACACCAGCAAAAGCAGCAACAACAGCAGTAGCACGAATAGCACAGTGAACAGTATGCATCAACTGCCACAACTGCATCGAACGGAAACGTTTATTTATGACAACACACGCCAGCAGCAGCAGCAACAGCAGCTGCTGCAGAAGGATGGGTACCAAGAGGAGGAACTTAGCAGCTCATCAGGACCAAATCGACCCCAGACTCTCAATATTGAGTCGAAGAAGCATACGGCATTAGCTGGTCTTTCGATAACTGAGATACCAACGATATGCGTAAATCCGCCAACACCGATGCAGTCATCGACGAAGCCATCATGCGTGTCGACACCAACTATGGCCACAAGTTCAACAAGATCGCTGAACGCAATGCGACAACGCAAATTGAACAACATAAGCGGTCGCATTCGGCTGTTTGAGTGCTCTGGCCTGGGCAAACGGATGGAGCCACTGCAGCCGGAGTCGACCCATTTGCTTTGGCAGAACGAGACGCTGATTGGACAAGCGGACAAGCGAATGATGCGCTCCAGCACCAGTCCAGCACTGAGCGCTCCCCAAATGGATTTGAAGCAATTGCATCGATCGCGTTCCTTCACGCTGGAGCAGCCCTCACAGGCGCTGATCGAGCACATGCAGCGCGAGGGAAAAAGGCTGCCAACACCACCCCCAGTGCCACCGCCAATGCCACCACCAGTCCCACCATTACCAGCTCAATTATCGACACGTTGCCGCTTCGCAATGCCAGCAACGAGCAACGACAACGGATCGGAATGTTCATCATCGATGGGTTTGGCGCATTTGCGTCGCGACACCGTCGAGTCGCGGGCCAAACAGGTGCAACGCAACACTCCCAGATCCCCGGCAACATCTACAGAGGGAAGAAGACGGCGTGGTGGCAGTAGCAACAGCACAACGGCTCGACTGCAGCATCAGCAACAGCAACTGGAGGATCTGTTGCAGCGTGCGCTGCACGAGACAACCGATTGTTTGGAGGGACAGGAGCAGGTCGAACGCAACAGGCTGGCGCTGGCCAAGCGCCAAATGTTTAAAGATATCAAGACGGCTCATCGGGATCGCTTCCAACAACTTGTGCAGTATCAGCACGAGGAGCAGCGTCGCATGCAGGAGGAGTTCGATCGCCAGCAAAAGTTTCTCATCGAACAGATATGCACCGAGATCAATGTGTCCGCCTATGCGCACGAGCCGCTCACTGCTGCGGCCATTCCCAGTGCCATTTCCGAGTACACCAGCACCGATGATTTGCCAACGCCAACGGCAACATCTCACTCCTCGACGCCACAAAGTTCGGAGTTCATTAGCCAGGGGCACTCGATGCATATGGCACGAAAGCGTCTCTTCGACATAGACAATAATTCTGAGGGTCAGGGCATAGAGTTGATGTCACTGTCGCTACCTCTGCAGAGTGCGTCCAGTGGACCCAAATCCAACTCAGTGCGTATCAACAACAGCAAAATCAAAAAGCCCGTACAGCGCAGCCAATCGAAGAAGATCAGAAGTCCACCGCTGGTGTCCAAGTCGCCGACTCCAGTGCAAAGAGCCAGCAAAAATAACAGCAAGAACAACAAGACAACAACATTGACACCACAGACGATGGCGACCAGCAAAAACAATACACGCAGCAGCCCGCAACAACAGCAATCGTTGCAATTGGCCAAGACTCGACGCAGTGCATCCCCGAACCGTCTAACTGTAAGTAGCTACTGTCTGGGGCAATGTGTTAACCAAAAAAAAAACAAAAAACAAACAAATCTCTTCCTTTTCTTCAAATCTGTCTGTGCGAATTGCGAATTGTATGCGAATCTGCTGTTCTGCTCCAACAGCAGCGCTTTGTGGCCAAGAAGTGATAGTGATTAATGCAATAAATCCAAAAGTGCCTTAAGCCAGATATATTGGCAATCTCTGGGAACAAATAGCAACTAGCAACCACTAACTAACTAATCATTTGACAAACATTTCCATTTCCAAAATGTTGAATAAATACTAAGGAGGGAGATCATCGAACTAACTCGAACTAATTTACTAATACCGAAACCATTAATGGCTCTAATTATTAATGATCTGATCTGATATCATTTGATCCCATTTGATGGATCATCGCCAGCAGTCAGAGATGCAGCGACGCCATGAAGCTGCCACCCTGCTAAATGCTGCCACACGTGGCTTCCTCGTGCGTCGACTCTTTCGTACAGAGCAAGTGCAGCGGATTGTACAAACCATACGCGATACGCTCATTTTTGTGCTCAATCTACATCTGGAGACGTATGGCAGCAGTCTTGAGCAGGAGGAGCCGGCCAATATACGACTGAAGGCACGCTTGTTACAACAGGTGCGTACTATATATGATATGACCACGAACTCATCTATGATTTATTGTTATCCTCCACATTTAGTTGTGCTCAGCCAGCCGTACTCTGCACCTGATCTTCTTCCAAACGAGCAGCAAGGAGCGCATGGAGATAATTGCGCGGGATCGCAAACGTATCAAGATAAAGCTTATGGCCACGCATATCAAGCAACGCCCATAGTTAAATAATCCTCGCAAGCCAGCCGCTTCGAAATTTATTCCAAGTTCTCGCATCAACTAGTATCACGTCTGCTGCTCGGTAGATGTTATAATTCGAGTATAGAATAAAGACTTGACACACACAAATTCCGATATTCAGGTTTTCGCTACCAAATTATTTCATTTTCCACACTAAATCCGTCAATTTTAAAATTGATTAATGAATCATACTGAAATATAAATATATATACTATATAGATTAATATACTCGTAAGCAATGCAGATGCATGATTTTTCCAGTTTTTCTTGTGTGATATCGTTGATAACCGCTTTAAACTCTGTTCAACAGTTTTCTGATACTATATGAACCTAATAATAAAAACGTATTGAAAATACGTTTAACATACGTTGTAAGACGCCCTTAAGTAAAAGTGTGAAATTTATTTGATGCTTTTTTTTTTAAATGAATTTGTCAAACAATATATTCGGAAAAACGAATTGAATAAAATTTTTCAAAGTTGCATTTTGAATAAATGTAAATAACAAATGCAACAAATTTTCACCTTTGAATATAATAATTGAGTTGGCTATAAAACAAAAGAAAATTTAAATAATTATCGAAAACAGTTCAAATAACATTTAGCGTAATACTTTTTATTTGTAGTTGCCCGAAGTCGCCTGTTGAGTATTTGGCAGTTGGAAGTCGCTTGTAACTTGTCTGAATCATACATATATACATATTGGATATATATAATATTAAATTGGCATCAGATTAGAAAGCAAAAGCAATTAAAAAAAAGATAGAAAGATCTCGAGACAGAGAGCGAGAGAGAGATAACATAACCGAAGGAGATAGACACACAAAGCCTTAAGTTTGAAACATTTACACATGTATATATTATCATAATTATGTATATTGGTATAATTGCATATGTATAATATTATCTGTACCGTTAGCCTAGCCATGCAAACAACAAGATGTCAGGTTAAACTTAAAAACACACATACACACACGGGTAGACACTGACACAGACACACGAGTTGGAGCACATTCGCACATTAAATAATAGGGACTGTTTGTATGTATTTGTTGTATATACCCAGTCGAAAATTGTCAAGCTTCTCTTCATTATTAAGCAGGCAATTCGATGTAAGATATGCAATTCAAGAATTACGAAGCTTCAAATTCGAAGAGTTGACAGTGTTGACTGAAATTCTCTCCGAATTTAATGTTCTTCTGTTTTTGAGCATCCTTGCAGAGGAATTAGGCTCTTATCTGTAGAATTTTAGACTATTTGCACTGAGAATGAGTCCCATTTTCATGCCTCTGCAGGAGGTATTGTAATTTTGAAGGATAATGAACATGTATTGGGCTTTAAATCGATTCCTTTCCAACTAGGCATATACGTACAGTATATATATTAAATATAAAATTAACTAATTAATTTATAAAAAAGCATACAAATTCTACGTCTGAGTCATTAGCCATCAGCGCCTTATCGCCGTTTGTATCCTGACCTTGTTGATCTTGCTAGTCGCACGTTGGTGTTTTCTGTTGTTGTTTCTGTTAGCGGTGTTTGTGTTCCTGTTTTACGTTCCAGTGCCTCCGTTAACCTGGTTTAGGCGAAACTGCAACACGAATTGGTCTTTTTCGCTGTCTTATAAAACGCCTTGCTCTGCATGGATAGCTGCTCCGATTTAGTGACCATATCCTCCAGCTTCTCGCCACGTTCCAGCACGGACGCAATTGTGTCCTTCAGTATGATTTTCGTTTCATCCAAATCGTTTTGCATTTTCGTTAGGGGATCGGCCTCTTTGGGATCCTGGTATTTGGCCAGAAATGCTGGCAAGGAATCAAAGCTTATGGTCGCTTCGGTACCGTTGGCCCACTGCTCGGCGGCCACCTTGGCTGTGAAGTCATCTAGTATTTTTGTAATTAACGTGTGTGCCACACGATGTGGATACTCGTGATCAGCGATAAGAACGCCAGATAAATTATCGGCTCTCACATACACATGGCACATGTAGGCATCCTGTTTGACTGACTGCCTCAGCGCCGGCTGTGTGCGTTCCACAATTGTCTTCGAAGCGAAACTGTGAGGAGGGCGAGCCAAACAAACATATGTGTGTGTATTAAAGTGGGGCACAAGTTGTTAATGCGGGCCGCTCGGTCGGTCAGTCGGTGGGTGCAATGGGCAAATGGGCGAATTGCGCATACTCACGTCATGAACTCATTGACTGTGCCACGTTGAAAAAACGAGAAGGACTGCAAGTCGGATGCTGTCTTCAGTAGGCGTGCTTCGCTGGCGCCCTTGTAAAAGACGCTCAATGTGAATAGCCGGACCATTTTTTAAGATTTCTTCAATGCGGGTTGCAAAACTTTCGAATTTGCTTTTTTGATATTGATGAGATTGACAGATTGGCAGATTGGCGTTGCAGTGCTGCTGATGTCGTTTTTGTTTGCAAGGTTGGCTTTAGTTGAGTCGCAAACTTGTCACCATTACCATATCACACATATGTCTATTAATTATGAAAAATCTTGAACTGTTTAATGCGCTGTTTGTTTTGTGTATGGGACTCAGCTAGAGTTGAGCAATATCGGAGCGTACCTGGATCTAATTTACTGTGACTGACAAATATGTCGTGTCACGCCGTGACTGAATATCGAGAGTAACAGGTCATACTCCGATATTAATCACAACAGATATCGATAGCTCGTTGAACTGTGTGGAGTGCTGTATTTCGGTTTAATAATAAACAAGTTATATTTTATTTCGTAATTCAAAATTGACTCTCTTTATAATTACACAATAAAACTATATAAACAGATAAGTTTTAGTATGAATGTATTGTTTCTTCAATAAGTTGACTTCTTTTTGCCTGGTCTTAGCTTTGTTATTTAATAAAATATTAATTTTATCTAATATTATATTTTACGAAAAGTTTGCACCTGCGGCAATCCTGTTGGTATTGGAATTGCACGTGCAAGTGCACGGCTAGATCATTTTTCAAAATTCACATTTTTAAAAGCCATGCGTGAGGCTACAGCGGCGAACGGAGTAAACTTTGTGGTTGACGGGGTTTTTCTTACAAATTCGGGATACCAGAAGGCATTCACTCGGATAATGGCCGTCAGTTTGTGTCCCACACCTTTCAGAATATGATTGAGTCCTTTGGGATTACGCATATGCGAACGGCCGTGTATTCGCCACAAAGCAATACTGCAGAGCAGTTGCAGTTAATAGAACAGTTTTGACATCCATAAGGGGCATACCTTGAGCAGGATCACCGTAGCCATACGCAACGCGGTACACATGGCTGTAGGAGTTACGCCATTCTTCGCAGTATTCGGACATCATATGTTCCTCAACGGGGCGAGCTATAAGCTCGCTCGAAAATTAGGATCCGTGTGCTAACACGAGATTGTTCCCCCAGGCTTGAGCTTTAAGAGAGCAGAAAGAGTTATTCCGTTCCATCCGAAAATTTTGACAGCGTGGAAACTTCAATTCATCCGCAGTGCCCCGGCCCAGCGCCCAAATTCTCTCCATTGATCGGCTTTACATCAGCGATGTAAAACTGATTTTGGCCGATGTTGTAGCCAATTTATGCATATTATTTTCTGTTGTAACAGTTTTTTTTTTGTAATTATAATTTCGTTAATTTCTTATTAAATATTTATTAGTTGAATATTTATTAGTTCAATAGGTATCAGTTAAAAATTGTTGATATTTATTATGTTACCTTAAATTCTAATTTTATTTATATTTATTATTAAAAAATATATATATATATCAGGCGTAGATTAATGTTTTGTCTTGCCTTGTGACTTAAATGAAATTTACTACTATATTTATATGTCTAAGCAAAATGAATCACGGAATGTTAGCCTTAAGATACATTAATTAAATATGCGCAAAATGAGAACTTAAGTTTTGTGAATAGGGGATAAAATGTGATCTATGATATATCGAAGGGTGGGGCCTGCAAGAAAAGAAGAAACGATTTCGACGCACAGGAAGGGCGGGAGGGCTACGGCGATAACAGCGAAGCCGCCGTTGGACGTCGGAAGTAACGTTTTTTTGAATATTTATGATTGCCAATGTCTGTTAAATCAGTTGTTTGTTACTGATGTTTAGATTTGTGTAGTGCTGTGTTATTGAACGGTCGGCGGGCATTGGTAGTCCTGCCCCTAACGGAGCACTGTCTGGCCGGAGCTGCCCCATTAAGATTTGGTGGTGGCAGTTGTGGAAAGTTTGCCGTATATAGATTGCAACCGACACCTCCTGGCAACGGAGGTCTACACAAACGTGAAATTGGAGGGGCAGGCGTTGCTGATGATTCTGATACTATTGCCGCTGACATCGGCTCAAGACACTAGAAGAAATAAAAAAAGGTTGAATACTACATTAAACTTGCTTAGAAGCGAGATTTTGGGAAATTCGATACCTAAGCTTAGAAAATGGGAATAATGCCATATTGGAAAATACATTCTGATAATACATTATGTTCTAATGTCCTTTTGTGGACAAGGATCAGAAATACTCATAGCTATTCAATTCACCTGCGACTTGGCTGTTGTTGTTACCTCCCAGTTGTCAATCGGAATTGGTATTGGCCTCGTTACTGTTGCTGTTGAAGATTATGGATATATAGTACGTCTGTATCGTCTGGCCATATCAAAGAAGAATTTACCGTGCATTGCATACAATTGAGCTGCAACCTGATCCTCCTGGTACAGATTCAGCTTAAATGCATCTTTGTTGTGGTTCTGGTTGCAGTGGCGAACCAAATAGCAGCAATAATTGCAATGTTTGCCCTTGTAAAAGCAATTGGTATGGTACTGTGGGCGTGGATTGGACCACCAATACTGCTGCTGGAGTTGGCCCGATGGTAGTTGCTGTGCATTCTGATAACTGTAACGCATGTGTTGCTGCTGGTACTGCAAGCGACTGTTGTTGCTTGGATTGCTTGCATTATAATTGTGATGTAACGAGTAACGAGAATTGTCCTTGCTGCGCACGTTATAATTAACGTTGCTGGTTGCTGCTCCAACTGCTGGTCTTACCATTTGTTGGCTCGTGTGGCTATGTTGCTGATGAGCCAATACAGCTCGACTGCGCTGACCCCAGCTCAATGCTCTTTGTTGCTGATTTTTCTGCTGCCAGTTGTCCCACTGGATGCTGCGCTTCCAAATGCATTTGATGCTGTCCACAATGCTGTTGGGATTCGGATCAATTATGTTGCTGTTGCATTGCTGGAGCAACCACAAATCATCCTTCATCATCGGTTGTAATTGCTTCTGCTGCTGCTGCTTTTGCATTTGGTTTTTGCACTTGGCCTCATATCCAATGGGCTTCAGGGAGCCTTGGGGCACAATATCGGCGAACTGATGTGGATTGTGTTTCGTCTCGGTGCTATTGAGGTATATCATATAAAAGGGATTGGACCAGAATTTCATGCATGGTATATTGCCGGCAGTGCTGGCCCTGCCCGTGCTCAGTGGTCCAAAGCCGGTGTTCTGATGCATGGATTGCATCAGGCTGGCCAGTTCCTTGTATGGTGTAGTCATGGCTAAGAGCAACAGTAGTTCGTGAACTGACACATCTGGGCTCCAAGACATTGTTGGCCTTTTTGGCAACTGCGTAAATTTCAATTGGTTGCTGGAAACGGTTGCTGAGTTTTGCGGACTGCTCATTGATCTTTAGGCGATGACCTCGACGCTCACCAAAAAGTTGACTAAAAGGCTCAGGGCTCATGAAGCTTTCTATGGTCAGTGGCTCAAGCCGAGGTTTATAACGCTTCAGATCCCGATCAAAATGCTGACAGAAACTGCTTGAGCCAAATCTAAACTGAAAGCGACGCTGATCTACGGAAAGCATAAATACATAAATTTATCTTTAAAATATTTGTGTATATTGTTAACTAACAACTCCCAAGCAAACAATTATTATCGGTTTAATAAGAATTTAATATTTCTTAGAATGTTTTGAATCTTCTGATTTTTCGAGATTTAGAATGGCAGGAAACACCTGAGCGCAGCTCATTCAAGCTTATGACGAAAACTGCATCACACAAGGAAAGCAAAAATCGGGAGTGTTGGATTTAATTGATCAACTGTTACGAATAGTTTCAGTTGGCTTAACGAATCGAAGATCAATTGCATAACATTCGAGTCATTTGATTTACTTGATGTTTACTTTCTGTGTAGAGTGCTTGTCTTTTGTCAATTCAAAGCGTGCTAATGCGCTGCACATTTGTTTATAAATCAGTTTTTCTATGTGTTATGTGGCGGCATTTGACACCGATGCCAGACAACCGGCGTCGATTACTCACGTCATGTAGTCCCGTCGCTGTTGTTGCTTCTGGAGCTGACGATAATGCTTGGACGCGTAGACAACCTTGGCGATGCTCTGTCTCGTCAATAGCACCTGCTTTTATATGGAGCAATTTAAATAGGAATTAGAAGTGGAAGTTGCACGTGTTCGGCTTAACCGCTAGGCTTGAGCTTACCTTCTTATTGGGGAAATCGTCGGACGCGATTTCACTGCACACGTTCAAATTGTCGATGCCTTCAGTGCTTATCGGGGAACAGATCTTTCCAAATCACTTGAAAAGTCATACCCTTCTTGTACGCTGTCGCTTGGTCAGATACTTAATTTTCGTGTCGCTTCGGCACAATTCGCGCTGTCGGCGTTCGTATTTTTAAATGTTTCAATGGCCGCTGACGATGCGTGTGGCCATATGCGCTCGAAGATGAATGACTGAAATACGGATATATTTACCAAAAAATACCATATGGTATTTAATATTCTTCAATGTATAACAGCGAAAATTAAGTCATATTGCTTTAAATATATATAAACGTATGTAGTTGCCAAGCTAATCCAAAGTTGTTAATGTTAAAAAGCCTTGAGCCTTATTTCGTTTTGGAAATCTTCGTAACATTTTTGAAATCCAGTCAAATAAGTGTTGCAGACCCACACAAAAAACATATCGATATTTTTTTGTTCATTTCGCTCTGCCGAAAGACTCAGCAGAGAAACAGCTGTCTTCTTCTTATTTCGGACCGCCAACTGTCAAATATTTTAACGAACTGCTCGTGTTTCGTTGCGCATTAAAATTCGCGATTGTCGAAAATGTCTGATGATCCAGACCACGTGTTTGCAAGGAAGCTTCAAAAGGAAATCAATGCCGATGTAATCAATTTTGATTCGGACTCACCCGATGTATGTAACTGAATAAAACAACCAACGCACTTACAACACAGGAAAATAAAAAATTAAATTTCCATTTTGCCAACTTTGGATAGGCAAAAACTAATCAAAAGTCGGTCAAAGATGACGACTATCAAATGGCGATGCAGCTGCAATCCGAGTTTGATGCCGAGAATACCTCAAATGCAGAAGAATGTAGCGCTCCGTTTTCCAAAGCCACTCGGCCATCGGACATCAGCATTTTGGTAAGCGGTGCACATGTTATTATTTACATATATATTAATATGTTGTATATTTGTATTATCTAGGAACCTGTTGGACACGATGACAATTACCTGGATCAGACACAGAACTTCGTCCATCCAGGATCGGAGCTGGTCGATCCCACACCAGACATATTCGGCATGTTCGTGCGTTTCGATGAGAAGTTCTTCAATCGCCGCCTCAGCGCAGTCGCTGTCCAATGGAGTAAACGTATGTATTCCTGCGCTGGCATCTGCTATCAGCGTAGCAATCGTCTGGGCAAGGAGATTATTATACGCCTCAGTGAGCCGCTACTAAAGCTGCGTCCACGCAAGGATCTAGTGGAGACCCTGCTAGTAAGAGCATAAATCTGTGGTAATAAATATATGTATGTTTATTTGTAAATTATGTCGCCTGCAGCACGAGATGATACATGCATATTGCTTTGTGATAAACATATTTGAGGCCAATGGCGGACATGGACCGAACTTTAAGCGCATTATGGAAACAATAAACAAAGTGGCGGGCACTAATATAACAGTTTATCACACATTCCACGATGAGGTTAACGCATATAAGACGCACATTTGGCGTTGCAATGGCATTTGCCAATATCGTAATCCCTTTCAGGGCTGGGTGAAGCGCACATCGAATCGCGCTCCCGGTCCAAGTGACCAGTGGTGGACAAAACATCAGCGCCAGTGTGGCGGCACCTTTGAGATGAAGAGCGGGCCACCGAAACCACCTGCCAAATCAAGCAAACCAGTTGCAAAACCAGCGTCGAAGATATCAAGCACTATCACATCAATCTCAAGCGATAACATTCGCAAGTATTTTGGCAAAAAGAAGCCATCTGTTAATTTACTGCCGGAAGCGCAGCCGCATCTTGGACTACCATGCGCATATCCGCCCACCTCATATCCGGGTCTGTTTAACGAACCATTTGCTGGCATTCAGACCAATAACGCAAAGAAGCGTGGCAACATAGTTGGCTTCGTGGATCTGACCAACGATGGCAGCCCAAGAGACGAGGACAAGGCGAAGGCCAAGTCCATAGGCAGTCATATGCAGGGTCAGGGCTATAGTCTAACAACGAGCATCCCCGGTCAGTTCCAGCCACCAGATAACGGAAATAAACAAAATGAGCCAAAACAAGAGGCGCAAAACAAACAGAATCCGAGCAAACGTCGACGGGACTCTTCAGAGACCGAGGGCTGGGAGAAATACGATGAAGATATTTGCATGCGCTCTGTAAAAGTTCCAATTGTAACCATATCAGATAGCGAAGATGAGGCTGCGCCTGAAAATAAATTTGTGCTCACAAAACCACAAAAACGTGCAGCAATAAGTAGCCATGATCGGACCATTAACATCAAGCGCGAGATTATGGAGGAAGAGGAGCTGTACAATGACGACGACATTGTCATGATCGATGATGAGTACGATGATAACATGGATGAGGTGATCGCAGCCATTGAGCTCTGCGATCTGTCGATTACTGAAGATCTGTTTGGGGAGGATACACTGCTGCAGGAATTCCATCGCGACAACAATGTTGCCTCCAGCTCGCGCTTTCAGTTCAATGCTGCCAACGATATTACCAGCTGTCCCATCTGCTTTGAAAAGATGAAGCGCTGTGAATTTACCAATCACCTGGAGGGCTGCAGCATCACCATTAAAGTGCCAGCGCCATCGTACAAGAGCCTTTAAAAATTGCCCAGGGACAGCAACACCATCAACAAGCCAAAATCATCGCAAAAACCAAAACGCAAATGCTCAAGTCGTGAGATTTTGAGAAGCGCTGGCTACTCAGAAAGCGAAGTTGCTACACTTGATCTCAGTACGTCCAGCGAATCAGACAATATGACACCACAACAGTGGCGCCAACGTTCCCTCAAGAAGCAGACCAATCAGTGTCCCAAGTGCGGCCAGGAAATACTTGGCCATCAAAGGGAGGCTCGCCGTATGATCTGCAAGCGCAAAAAACGCTGACTTTCTAAATTCGTACTTGTACTTATAATACACATAATATGTCAGTTATTAATAAAAATATTCGATATTAGAAATAGTTTGCTTTATTTTATTTCTGCTGCTTAAAATAGTTTTCCTTGTGCATGGTTTATTGATATTTCGTTTGCGAAACCAGCCAACCGACGTCAATTACTCACGGGACGCCGTTCCGTCGGGCGGCTACTGCTGCTGCTGCTTGGAAGCGTCGACGACCTTGGCGATGCTCTGTCTCGTCAATAGCACCTGCTTTTATATGGAGCAATTTAAATAGGAATTAGAAGTGGAAGTTGCACGTATTCGGCTTGACCGCTAGCCTTGAGCTTACCTTCTTATTGGGGGACGTTGTCTCTAAATCGTCGGACGCGATTTCACTGCACACGTTCAAATTGTCGATGCCTTCAGTGCTTATCGGGGAACAGATCTTTCCAAATCACTTGAAAAGTCATACCCTTCTTGTACGCTGTCGCTTGGTCAGATACTTAATTTTCGTGTCGCTTCGGCACAATTCGCGCTGTCGGCGTTCGTATTTTTAAATGTTTCAATGGCCGCTGACGATGCGTGTGGCCATATGCGCTCGAAGATGAATGACTGAAATACGGATATATTTACCAAAAAATACCATATGGTATTTAATATTCTTCAATGTATAACAGCGAAAATTAAGTCATATTGCTTTAAATATATATAAACGTATGTAGTTGCCAAGCTAATCCAAAGTTGTTAATGTTAAAAAGCCTTTAGCCTTATTTCGTTTTGGAAATCTTAGTAACATTTTTGAAATCCAGTCAAATAAGTGTTGCAGACCCACACAAAAAACATATCGATATTTTTTTGTTCATTTCGCTCTGCCGAAAGACTCAGCAGAGAAACAGCTGTCTTCTTCATATTTCGGACCGCCAAGCTGTCAAATATTTTAAAGAACTGCTCGTTTTTCGCTGCGCATTAAAATACGCGATTGTCGAAAATGTCTGATGATCCAGACTACGTATTTGCAAGGAAGCTTCAAAAGGAAATTAATGCCGATGTAATCAATTTTGATTCGGACTCGCCCGATGTATGTAACTGAATAAAACAACCAACGCACTTACAACACAGGAAAATAAAAAATTATATTTCCATTTTGCCAACTTTGGATAGGCAAAAACTAATCAAAAGTCGGTCAAAGATGACGACTATCAAATGGCGATGCAGCTGCAATCCGAATTTGATGCCGAGAATACCTCAAATGCAGATGAAAGTAGCGCTCCGTTTTCCAAAGCCACTCGGCCATCGGACATCAGCATTTTGGTAAGCGGTGCACATGTTATTATTTACATATATATTAATATGTTGTATATTTGTATTATCTAGGAACCTGTTGGACACGATGACAATTACCTGGATCAGACACAGAATCTCGTCCATCCAGGATGGGAGCTGGTCGATCCCACACCAGACATATTCGGCATGTTCGTGCGTTTCGATGAGAAGTTCTTCAATCGCCGCCTCAGCGCAGTCGCTGTCCAATGGAGTAAACGTATGTATTCCTGCGCTGGCATCTGCTATCAGCGTAGCAATCGTCTGGGCAAGGAGATTATTATACGCCTCAGTGAGCCGCTACTAAAGCTGCGTCCACGCAAGGATCTAGTGGAGACCCTGCTAGTAAGAGCATAAATCTGTGGTAATAAATATATGTATGTTTATTTGTAAATTATGTCGCCTGCAGCACGAGATGATACATGCATATTGCTTTGTGATAAACATATTTGAGGCCAATGGCGGACATGGACCGAACTTTAAGCGCATTATGGAAACAATAAACAAAGTGGCGGGCACTAATATAACAGTTTATCACACATTCCACGATGAGGTTAACGCATATAAGACGCACATTTGGCGTTGCAATGGCATTTGCCAATATCATAATCCCTTTCAGGGCTGGGTGAAGCGCACATCGAATCGCGCTCCCGGTCCAAGTGACCAGTGGTGGACAAAACATCAGCGCCAGTGTGGCGGCACCTTTGAGAAGAAGAGCGGGCCACCGAAACCAGCTGCCAAATCAAGCAAACCAGTTGCAAAACCAGCGTCGAAGATATCAAGCACTATCACATCAATCTCAAGCGATGACATTCGCAAGTATTTTGGCAAAAAGAAGCCATCTGTTAATTTACTGCCGCAAGCGCAGCCGCATCTTGGACTACCAGGCGCATTTCCGCCCACCTCATATCCGGGTCTGTCTAACGAGCCATTTGCTGGCATTCAGACCAATAACGCAAAGAAGCGTGGCAACATAGTTAGCTTCGAGGATCTGACCAACGATGGCAGCCCAATCGACGAGGACAAGGCGAAGGCCAAGTCCATAGGCAGTCATATGCAGGGTCAGGGCTATAGTCTAACAACGAGCATCCCCGGTCAGCTCCAGCCGCCAGACAATGTAAACCGCAACCATTTGCGCGAGATTTGGTGCAAGCGTTTTGATAACGGAAATAAACAAAATGAGCCAAAACAAGAGGCGCAAAACAAACAGAATCCGAGCAAACGTCGACGGGACTCTTCAGAGACCGAGGGCTGGGAGAAATACGATGAAGATATTTTCATGCACTCTGTAAAAGCTCCAATTGTAACCATATCAGATAGCGAAGATGAGGCTGCGCCTGAAAATAAATGTGTGCTCACACAACCACAAAAACGTGCAGCAATAAGTAGCCATGATCGGACCATTAACATCAAGCGCGAGGTTATGGAGGAAGAGGAGCTGTACAATGACGACGACATTGTCATGATCGATGATGAGTACGATGATAACGTGGATGAGGTGACCGCAGCCATTGAGCTCTGCGATCTGTCGATTACTGAAGATCTGTTTGGGGAGGATACACTGCTGCAGGAATTCCAGCTCGAGAACGATGTGGTTGCCTCCAGCTCGCGCTTTCAGTTAAATGCTGCCAACGATATTACCAGCTGTCCCATCTGCTTTGAAAAGATGAAGCGCTGTGAATTTACCAATCACCTGGAGGGCTGCAGCATCACCATTAAAGTGCAAGCGCCATCGTTCAATGGCCTTTCAAAATTGCCCAGGGACAGCAACACCATCAACAAGCCAAAATCATCGCAAAAACCAAAACGCAAATGCTCAAGTCGTGAGATTTTGAGAAGCGCTGGCTACTCAGAAAGCGATATTGCTACACTTGATCTCAGTACGTCCAGCGAATCAGACAATATGACACCACAACAGTGGCGCCAACGTTCCCTCAAGAAGCAGACCAATCAGTGTCCCAAGTGCGGCCAGGAAATACTTGGCCATCAAATGGAGGCACACCGTATGATCTGCAAGCGCAAAAAACGCTGACTTTCTAAATTCGTACTTGTACTTATAATACAAATAATATGTCACAGTTATTAATAATAATATTCGATATTCTTAGAAATAGTTTGCTTTATTTTATTTCTGCTGTTCCTTATTTTATTTTTGTTTTGTTTTTCGGCATTGCATTAATGTTATGTTTCTATTAAACTAATTTTTCTTTTATATATTTGTTTAGTGTTTTTTTTTTGCGAAACCAATATTGATCTCTTGGAACTGGAAAGTATCATTGAAAGTACTTCAAACCGATGTCATATATGTTATGATGTCTATATAGTTTAAAGATTATGCGTATGAATCCTATAAGATTCGGCCAAAATATCGTACATTACGTTTGTGCGAATAGCGTGCGGCCAGCGCTGGCCAATGGACGACAAACAAATCAGCCAGATGTAAGAGTAGGCGGCCACTCAACGAGAGCGTTTCGACGCGACAATAACTTTCCACAAAGACTATCTGGCTGTGGGCGGGCAGGCGGCCAAGCAATCGCCACATGTATGCTGCATAGCAGTAGGGCACACAAGTGCCAGGCCCGTTGCACAGCACCAGTTGTGGCTGGTCGCGCCAAACGAGCCAGCAACTCCACAGAAGTGACCACAGCGTTGTGAATATGCTGCTCACCCAGCTCTGCCCGACGATGCGACTACGCGGCACTCGGATGAAAACGCTGTCTTTCGTCACAGAAGGCATTGCGGCACGCAGCATACGCTCTGAGTTATTATCGGTATTGGCCAAAATGTAACATACCGGCTGGTATTTCTTTTGGTATGTGTTCTGGTCACGCAGCAATGCTTGGTTCATTTTGCACATTTCGGCGGTGTGGCCGCCCGATCCGAGTATCACATAGGTGGGGTGGCCCGTCTCAGTTGTTGGAGATTTTTTCGTACACATGATTGTTTCGATTAGTTGACGAGACCACTTGCAAATTTCTAACTAGCTTTTGTTTACCTTTTCAAAATAATCTCTGGCCACACTAAGCAAACAAGATTTGTTTTGTCTAGTTAGTTAGTTAGTAGCAACAGTTTCGACCAAATTCATGTCATTAAACAAAAACATCGATGTGCAAGTTATTTAAATTTTATTTATTTAATAGCTGCTTGTAACTGTGTAAGCCGTATAAATGTGGTTGACCATACTACATGTAGCAGTGTGGTTCTGGCTCATCAATAATTGGGCATTCCCATTTTCAACGAGTTGGCAGCACTATGTTAATATGAGATGCGAACGGATAAAGCGACACAGGTGTTACGCGTCGGTTTATCCGCATGGGGCAACTCCGGCCAGCCAGTGCCCAGTTAGGGGTGGGTCTGCCCCTGCCCGCCGACCGCACAATAAACGTGACTACACAAATCTACACATCACTATTAACAGCTGTTTTAACGGACAGTGGCAATTCAAAACATACAAAACAAAAAAAACTATCTCCGACTTCCAACGGCGGCTTTGCTGTTACTGCCGTAGCGCTCCCGCCCTTCCTGTGGGGGTAAATAAATAATCTGGGCCCCCACCCTTTTGTATCTTCAAATCACATTTCTTATACTAACTTCCCTTTTGGAGCTCCCTTCCCTCCATTTATAACTCTTAGAGTTTCATTTTCATCTGAACATTATTTCATGATTTATTCAGGAAAATGGGGCTTAATGCTAGTATTGTAATGCTGGTTTAACCAGGCAGCATTATAAATCTTAATCTTAACGAAAACAAAAAAAATAATAATAGCAAAAAAAAGGTACAAAAAAAAAAAATGATCAATGCCAAAAAAAATAAATAATTAATAGCAACCAAAATAATAATAACAAGAAAAAAATATAATACCAAAAAAAAAATAGCAACAAAAAAATGGTTCATCCAAAAAAGAAAAAAAAAATATAAACAACAACAAAAAAAAAGTAATATGTAAAAAAATGAGTAATACAAAAAAAATAAATAATTCCAAAAAAAAGTAACAACAAAAATAGTACTGCAAAAAAAAAAAATAATGTTGGAGTCTGACCGCTAGCGTCTTGTCTCTTTCGCCGCTTAATACAGACTCTTCGACAAAAAAGAAGTACCAACAAAAAATATATGCAAAAATCAAAAAAAAATGTTGAGTCTGACCGCTGACGTCTTGTCTCTTCGCAGCTTAATCCAGACTGTTCGTCATATTCTCTCGATCTACACTCTCTACCGACTGCCCTTGATTTCACATCTAAACTTCTCGCTCGTTCGCCGGATTATCCCCACTCGGTTAATCCTCCGTTATTTTGGAGCTCTTGGGCCCGCGCTCTCTTTTGAATCTGGGGCTACCACTTGTATTCACTGTGGGCAGCCCCAACTATCGATATATAATTGTCCCGCCGCAACACAGGGAAGGGAGGGTAAGCGAAACATCGTTCAAATAATTTGTCTAACGATTAAGAGATGTGATTTATATATCATGTTCCACCGATGGATGCCAAACTGTTCAGTTTTCGATAGGCTGTTTTCTGTTATTGTAATCCTTTGAAGTCAGCTGCTTAGTGATGGGTATATTTGTGTCGTGTTGTGCGATTGTTTAAACCGTGGGCATGAGTAGACCCACTCCTCAACATTTGTTACTTTTAAATGTCTGGTCACACTATATTAATATCCAATTTAAAACCCTCCAAATAAGTGGTACATTTGTTGCAAGTTTCGATATTTCCATTTAAATTAGTACATATTTTGTCGTCTAGGGTAAAAGGTAAATGTTTTGTTTGGTGGAATTTAAAGAAAAGAGTAAAATAAAAAAATGCAATGATGAACCAAAGCATTTTGAGTAAATCATCTTACAGGTTGCAACTTATGTTGCTATTTGCATTAAAAAAAAACTAAGAAAAAGTAACATCATGCTCCTTATATATTCTTCTTCATCCTTTTCGAAATAATCAAGCCTCTAAATTTGTGAAACAAAGCAGCGATTGGTATCTAAATATGTCCAAGGATGCAAGCAACGCGTTTGTTAAACAGAATGTGAAAAAGCTAGTGAAATGTTTAGCCAACGACGACGTAAGTAAAATAACTGCATAAGTGTTTGTATATATTAACAATGCTGATTTCTGGTCTCTGATTTGTGCAGTCGACAACGTCTCAGAGACGAATCTTGGAGCAATATGCAATGCACAAGATACAAAATCATCGCTTCATGGATGTCAATAGCCACCAAGTGCGTCGATGCGTTGATGATATGTTCGAGAGATTTCGCTGCGATGGTATGCCGGATCAGGCTGGCGCGCTGCGTTATCTGAGCACGCTCATCATGGACCATGACTTGTGGAAGTCTCACTACGTGACGGACGTACAATATTCGATTATCGATTTCCTAATGAGCGTGACCTATGCGCCCATCCAGACGGTTCGACGCAATAGAAAACTGATGGATCTACAGCTTCTGGTCCTAAAAAATAATCTGAAAAGTGCGCAAGCTAACGAGAAACTCAGGAGTCAGTCCCTGTCTAATCCTGCAGAGGAAGGCGTCGATTGGGTGGCACTACTAAGAGAGGATTTCGCCAAAGATTGCACACTAAGCTCGGATAGCAACAGCAGCTTGAGCGTAAGTTTTTTTTTTTAACAATTAACAATTGGACAACAATTGAATCTAAACCCGTTTCTTATGGTTTGCCTACTTCAAAGGACTGGTCCGATGACGATGAAAGTGTCGGTAAAGAGGATACAATGTTCAAGATCTGGGAGGAGGAATCGAGGACAAGCCTTCAGCGAGATAACTTTGAGGGGCTGTTTTGCAGCAGCGATACCTCGCAGCCCGTCCAATGCCAACCCATGTCAATCCTGCAGGCTCCAAGGGCGCTATCTGCATACACCAGATTCATCGGCGATGCCACGAGTCTGTCGACAATGATGCATTCTCATTGGTGGCGTGAAGACGTAAAATGCTGTACATGTACACCGGATTGCGATCCATTTGCGAACTTTGCTATTGCTTATGCGCAGTATACGGAACGCTTGCTACCTAAGACCATCGAAGAGCACAGCCTGATTCGGGAGATCATCTTTATGTTTTTCATGCCGACCAGTTGCTGCTTCTTCTATGTGCACCCAGAATCGATGAAGATCGATGTTCGCAGTGATGTAACCATCTGCAGCGTTATCAGCGTATGTATATCATACAATCAAAAATGTATAGCAATTATGATTCCCAATTGTATTGTATTGTTAATTAGGGCACTCTGAAGACAGTGCTGGAGGCTGAGGTACTGCCAGCCATGCAGGCCATGCAGCAACTGCGACAGATTATCAAAGAGCATACTCTGCTTAACTACCATGCGCCCACCACTGGGACACTTGAATGCTTTGCAGTGGGGCTGCGCGATCTCATACAGCCCATCGAGCAGCGTCTCATTACCTTCGAACGGCAACTACTTGACTGTGGCGCCGGCATTACGGAGTCGTCTCTAACACTGATTGGCTTTGTGCGGCACATGGATGTGCAATTCAGGCAGCTGCAGGTTATCCAATCGCTTGCTGTCAACGCAATTGTTTCGGCCCCGCCGCATCTGCGTAGCGCCTATCTGCTCTCTCATTTGTTTAAGCACACAAAAATACACGTACCGAACCAGAAGATGGCAATGGCACTTCTTCTGATCGCGCTGCAACGCTATTGCACCATCGTTGACAACTGGTTACGCAAAGGCGATCTGAAAGACTTTTGCCACGAGTATATAATGGAATGCACTCAGACAGACAGTGCGGATGCTGTGCAAAGCGTACGTGATCGTTGCCGAATGGAGGACGCGAAGGATGAGCATCTAGTTATGCTTAAGGAACTGCGTGACTGCAAATTCTATCACTTGCTCATGGAACATGCACTCGAGTCCGGTGAGACGCAGAATCTGTTGACCAGCCACAATTTGCTGGGTGATTTATTTGTGACCAGCAAACAGGTGGGATCGTTGCACTCGGATCTTATCAAAGAGTTCTTCGATGAGCTGAAGAGCTTTGGGAGCGTCGCCTATCCAGTTGGTCGCCGGCGTACTATCGGTCTGGAGGAGTTGCAGCAGAGATTCAGTGAGCTGGGCGATCCGCAGCTAATTGGCCTTTTTACGCAGCACCTGAAGCGAGCACAACGGAAACAAGTGCAAATGCAGCAGAGTACGCCGCCGCTGAAGGTGCTCGATATATTGGAAGCGCTGGAGCTGTGCACGCCACTTCAGCTGCCCCAGGTGCTGTTACGTGCGCTGGCCAAGGTGTTGCGGAAACGCATCGAACTGGCCAATGTCTTTGTGATGCGGTGGTTTCGGGAGGACTTGCTGCTGGGTGAACATGTACGCTTTCTGCGCCATCTGCTTATGCTAGAGGCCGACCATCTGCTATACCCGTTCTATACATGGCTCTACCGCAAGATTGAGTCTGGCAAGCAGTGGGCGTGCACATCGGATCTCACCATGAAACTGTACACTGTCCTGGATATACACTATCCGAGCATGGCAAGCGATATGTATATAAAGATCATTTCGCGCATGCGCTCACAGTCAGTTAAAGTGTTCGAAGCTCTGGAAGCCATCGAGGTGAAGTACACCATGCCGCAGGCGCTGTCGACCATTGTTACAGAGGAAAATATGAAGCGATACAATGATATTTGGCGGCTACTGCTCAAGATCAAGTGGGCGGCATGGAAGCTGGAGAATATGCGTTTCATACGGCGTAACTTAAAAGATCTGTACGCACCGCTCGATCTGCTGGGCTTGACGGTGCACCGGCTAGAACTGCTTCGCTTCTGGATGATCAATCTGATCAGCAGCCTGCATACGCATCTCTGCACCTACGACATACATGCCATGGGTATGCACTTTGAACTGGAACTGAAGAAGACGCGCAACATCCGCGAGCTGACCAAGCTGCACAAAGACTATCTGTTGCAGCTATCCAGGCACTGTCTGCTCACCGAAGAATTTAAGGACTTTCGCTCGGCTCTGGAGCAGATATTCCATTTGGTATTTGTGCTGGACATGAAGTGGCATATCTGCAGCAGCTATCTAAATGATTCGCATGCGCTTGGGAGAGATCCGAGCCTTAGTGTGGGTGACTCCAGCTGCAATAGTTTGGATATCTCTGAAGATAATGAGAGCTTGGAGTATCTGGCGCTTAGCCAGGTGGGCGAGATTGAAAGCACCTACAAACGTTGTCATCAATTGTTGTCCTCAACACTCACGACGCTTGTTTATGAGGACGATCACAAGATTAGTAAGTAAAAATCTATATATATATGTATATATATATGTATTCTGTTACACCATCTATAGTCAATCTGTCTGTTTTACACATTTTGATCTCTTTCTACTTGCAGTCAGTAACCTGGAAATGGCTCTGAGGTCGAGCGTGCCCTGCTAGATCTATGTTGTTAATAAGCTAATAAACTGGCTAAAGTAATGCATTTTGTTAGCTGTTAAAACGTTGTGTATACTGCCAAATTAATAAATTGTTAACATTATTACATATTTAATTGTTTAATTGCAATGCTTGTGTGTTTTTTTATATAATAATTTTATATATATATTCAGTTTGACCACATTTGAAATTGCAAGCAGCTAAGGGGATGATTTATAGGCCTTGTTGTCCTGGCAACCACGACCGGCAAAGGCAGCAAAACAGCAAATCGAAAAACAGAAAAAAGGCAGGTGCGGCAGTCGTTAAGCTTGTCAGTGAACTAGTTGGTTATGACAATGGATAATGATGTTAGGAGCAGCAGCAACTACTTCAACAATGGCCAGACATGTACGTAGATACACAAATAAATATATATTTTAAATATATGCATATAATTCTAGTGCTGCCGCATCGTTCCAATTTGTTGCTGCAAATGCTGCTGCAGACCAATGCCTACCTCTCGATCATCTGGAGTTTCAGCTATTTGCTGCACATGATCGTCTGGGTGAGTTAGATCAGCCGAATGATTTACATACATATACATCTGTCTCAGCTTAATCGATCTTTTGCAGTTGTTTCGATTGTGGAACTACACTGGCCTGGCCATGCTGCTGGCCTATGTGTTGGCAGTTGGCACTGAATCGCTGCGCCTCTATGCCAGCTACTCAATTAATCTGGGCACTGGTGCGACGACCATGTGGTTGATGCTGACGCTAACGCCTTGCGTTCTGCTGCCCGCGCTAGTCTATCTGCGTCTGGCTGCAGCCGTGGGTGACTGCTGGCTGCAGTTTATCTCGAATGTGCAGCTTGTACTGATTGCATTGGAGGCGCTCGTGGCGCTCATACATTATGCACTGTGCACCTCCAGCATTAAGGAGGAGTCGCGGCAACTTCTGATGCTCAAGGCCAAACAACTGTAACTTCAATGTGCACGTTAACGTTTATGTGGATTTTGACTTAAACAACATCATATTCTAAGTAGTATATGTATCAGCATACGGTGTAGTACTATTAAAATAAGCTAAACTAGTAAGCTAAAGGAATTTCGATCATCATCACTTGAATCACACTTTGCGCGCGTCGTCCAAACTGTGCGCCTTAAGCAGTGCATCGATCCGATCGAGTTGCGCCCGCATTGTGGGCAAGAATTTGGTCAGCACCTCGATATTCTCTTGCTGGGCGGCCCCCTGGCCCAGCAGCTGGCTGCGTGTGGGCACCCAACTATAGATGATCTGGTGAAACAAAATTTTTAAAAACAGCTACAAAAAACAGGACACTTTCTATTGTTGCTCTCTTACCTTGATGGTGCTTTGGACAATAAAGCCGTGATATGGCTTCAAGGTGCGATCATAGGCATCCTGTAGATGATGCTTCAGTGCCTCCGTGTTTTGTGCATCGTTATAGATGTTCTCGAAGAATGTGCAAATTAATTGCAGACCGCGCTTTAGCCAGAGCAGCGCATTTGCCGCAAAATCATCCACATTCACATTCGCCACGATCATATCTTCCAGATATTGATATTTCAGTATATCCGTGCCATAGACTTTGGTTAGTTTCTGTGCCGAAGATGTGATAAATACATATATGACATATATGTTTGATTGTATTTGGATAAAACTTACATTTATATTGCCATTCATATCGCTGATTACGGGTGTGAAGAGCTTGCCAAAGGTTTCTGTTTAAAAGAATGCGGGCATTAAGATAATATAATTTATATACAATTTATTCATAGCGATCGATCAACTACTGATCAAACTGGCTCACCAATTACGGTTACAATTTCCTTCGCCGCATTTAAAAAAGTCTGCGTTTCGATTTTATCCGTTGCATCCGGGAAGCCCTTCAGGACCTTAAATTGTATGCGCGCATCCACCATATTTAATTGGGTTCCTGTACGATCTTCCAGCTGCTGCTCCAGTTGAGCTCTGAAATGTGAATGTCACACAAGCCCCACAAATAGTAATTAGCACAGGTTTCTCGTGTCTCTTGCGTTTGGCACTAGTTCAATATGAATTTATATATTTTTTTTTTTTCTATATGTTTATCTTATCAGGCAGACCTCTGACAAAAATAAATTTTTTTTAAGTTTGCTTGTTTGTTGCTTCTATCACAGCAAATTCACTATCGAACTGTTGGCTTAACAAAAAACAAAAAAACAAAAAAAGCCAAACAGAACACAAAGTCTCAGAAATGCGAGTTGTTGGTCGACGCTGCACAGTGTTTAAAGAAACGAACTCACGTGTTCCAATTCCAACTCGACTTCAATCTCAAATCAATTTGTTTGTAATATATATTATTTTGACATACCTCTAGGAGTACGTTAAGTATTTCAATGTTGATTGGCGGAGTTTTCTGCGGTTTTCTGAAAGATGCCACATGGAAGAATACAGATTTTTCATTAGTTAATTGAAATGAAATGCAAAAATCATTACGAATATATGAATCATGTTTAATAAGTCGATTTTCGAATATTATTCATTTGTAGCGTTTACACCAGTGTGCAGCAATGCTGACAACGCAAAAGCTTAACCCATTTGACATAGACAACGATCGATGCGCACTTCTCAGTCGTCTTGAGGCTCTTCCTCTCTCGTGTGTCTCTCTCAGCTGGTTTGCCAGCTCAGCTCCGAGCTCGACTAACATACTCAGTCTCAGTCTCAGTCTCAGTCTCAATGAAACTGAGAGGCTACTATCAAAGCTAGTTATCTCGTCTATTTCGACTTTAACTATATGCGTGCGATCATCGAACTTTGATAGCAAATCGAGAGCCGGTTTCATCAGTCGATGTTGGTTACCCCCGGACACTGCGCGCATGAATCATCTAGTTGTGAATTTCAAATACATATGTATCTACATATGCCGCAACATGACTCATAATTTACAATGTATGATTTGCTATCTTTTCCCCAGTCCATTGAGGCAGGACAGCACCTCCTAATGGGTAGTTGTATTTGTTGTTATTGTATTGATATCTGTTCAGTAACTGAAATTTCAGTGTTATTCACTTATTGAATCAAGACAGAGCTATAGACTGAAACTGTTCATAAAAAAGATCATTTTCATTTGTGTAAACGCTTCAAATGAGAAAAACTTGCAATTGTTTATAATTAAAAAAATGTATATAATACTGTATTTTAGCAGTAGAAATGGCACACTTAGCTTTACTAGAATAAATTATTTTGATAGAGATTTTAAATTAGTTTTAAAGATACGCTTTATCTTTAATAGATAGCCAAGTTCCGTAATGATATTTATTCTATATTATATATATTTATTAATATATATATATATATATATACATATATTTTTTTTTTTTTTTTTGCGTGGCTTTGCCTGGAAATGGAAATGTTTCATTTTAAAAGTGAATTCAACAAATGGTTGAAAAACAATAATTTTGGTTGAAAAAGATTTTAGACAGTTGCGAATCTCGCAGAGTTATTTTAGTGGATGATCTAACTACTTGAATGATGTCATATTGTGATAATTGAGCATATACATATATATATGTATATAGCATATAGCGTGAACAATTATTATGCTCATTATCCGTTATCATATTAACGACTATTATAAATATCAATCAACATTTGTGTGATTTCGAATACCCAAATATTCGTGAATCATTGAATTTACACCCACTCTGAATACATTCAGATAACAGAAAATGATAAAGAGAAGTTGGAGATTTTAAAGTGCTATAATTGCAAATTGGAGGATCGGTGGACAATTCGATTTAAAGCTGGTATGCCAATTAAGTTGATCAAGATTTTAAGTATCTTTTATGATTTATGGAATTATGCGACTCAAAGCTCACCGGGACGATAGCTAGTTGGATGCGTTGTCACAGGCCAAGCGTTTGATGTCGCCGTCAATGGTCAGTACAAAGGCGTAGTGGGTGCGCTGGGTGGCCAAAAGATGCCAGAGCGTAGCGGGCAAGCGGAAGCGATGCGTCTGCTGCTGCTGCTCCTCGAACACCTCGTAGTGGGCAACGAGGCTATTTAGATTGCACCGCAGCTCGATGAGACGCAGCGGCATACTTGACACAATTTCACCGCTCGCTGTCAGCAATTCAATGTGTGGCTGCTGCTTCTGAGCCTGGTGCTCCAAGTCGGGTCGCAGCCAGCGATGCTGGGCGAGAATGACGGCACAATTATTTGTAAAGTAGAAGCTATCGTTGCGTCGCTGCTCGTGATAGGTATCCAGATACGCGCTGCCCGCCGGCTGCTTTAGCTTCAGCTGTGTGAAACGCGGACGCACTAGAGATGTAGATGCAACTGCGCCGGCCGCAGTCGCAGCCGCCACAATACGCTGAGGCAGATGCTCCGTTGGCTGATCAACGGTTAGCACACGATTTAGAAAATCAAATCCATGGCCCATCACACCATCGATGGTATGGCCGAGGTCGAAGCAGTGGCCCAGCTCGTGACAGACAGCGCCCAAGGTGCTGGCATAGACGCCGCCGTAGGTGCGTCGATAGTTGCTCTCGTCCGGCAGTCGTGTCACATCCACTCGCCTCGTGCTCCGTATGCACTCGCCAATCTCCGCAAAACGTCGTGGCCATGCATAAAAATGGCCGCTGCCAAACAAAGCCAATCCACCACCACCCAAAGCAGCGTGTGCCTCCAGATGCCGACGGATATTCGCGTAACTGTAATCACCGCTGGCCGCCACTCCAGCGCCGTCGTAGCTCGTACAGCCAATGAATGCGACAAACTTTAGATGCTGTTGCTGGCCCCAGTGGGGACAGGCGAGTATTTCGCTGGCGAATCGCTGCCAGAGCTCGTCCTCGCCGCAGCCACGTGCCGTCGCCCCACTCAACTGGCTGCGGAAGATGCGACAGGTGCCGTTTAAGCTGAACGTGCGATTTGCATAGCCGGCCGAGTGCAGCTTGTGCGCATAGATGCACTGCACCAGGCGTAGATTCAAATCAATTAAAGTGCAACGTTCGCGCAGCAACTGCTCTGATTCCGCCGGCTTCTCGTCGTGGTCGCTGGGCCGACACAATAGATACAATGGTTGCACACGATATGCGCTGAGGCGTCGCTGGTAGCTAAATTGCAGCGAACGCTTGCTGCTGCAACAGTTTAATTGCAGTTCACACAGCTCCTCCTCCTGCACCTCCTGCGACTCCTTCTCCGTCTCGGATTCCAAATCAAACAGTAGCTTAAACTCTCCAACAGCAGACAACTGTGTGAGTTGCTCTTGTTTTGTTTGGCGCAATGCAAGTGTCGCCTTCAGCTGATTGCCACTGGAGCAGCTGGGCACCAGTCGGCCCTTTATCAGCAGGAGGCTGTGGCGCACTTTGTCCGACTCCCGCAGGGATTCGACTTCAATCTGATGGACGCGCTTGCAGCCGTTGACGCTGCTGGTCATTGCTCCCCGAGCACAACGCAAATCGGATTACAAATCAGCTGGCAGCTGCATGCGTCACAGCTGTATCAATTAGAGATGAGCGCGTGCCCAGACATAGCGTGACACGGCATGCACAAGCGCAGCAAAAAAAAAGAGAAGGAAAACAGCAGCAAACAAATAATCCAGCTTAAATAATTGCGCATTAGAGTTTAATAAAAATTAAATTAAATAGCAGCAAATTTGCCACAAGGGAAAGCTATTGTAAGCATTAAGTGAGTTGTTATATCAACAATCATTCTACAAATAATACAGTTAAAAAGTTCAATGCACGTAAATAGTTAAACCAATGTTAAATGCTAAAACAATTGTCTCTGGCATTCAAGTTGGCAAGCAGAGCATAATGTATTGATGATGCTCCAAGTATGTGTGTGTGTGTTTATGATAAATGGTAACACGATATCATACTATTATTATTATTATTATTATCTATAATCATCAATCTGTATATATAAATAAGTATACATAATTGGCAAAATGAACTCATAATTTGTTGCATCCTTAATTTAATCAAACCATTCCAATTAGTTTAGTCTGACTATATAAATATATATAAAGTTATGACCGGTTTAAACAATCACAAGCAAACGAATATTGCTAATTAGCATATTTACGCATTCTCCATTTATCTCTAAATTCAAACATAATTCAAAGCATCGAAATCCTAAAAATAAGCATGGATAATTTCAGTGACGGTTCGCTTATTAGGTATTTATTAATTTTATATAACTGAGCACAATTTTAAACTATTTTCCATTATTTAGAAGACGAACTGGGGTTCATGACCCACCGCGAAAATGCTAACACAAATCAATCGGTTCGCACAAGAACCGGTTTGTTTCTATTTAAGTTTGAACTTAAGCCTATGCGGACGAGGACGTTGCACGCGTGTAGCAGCTGCCGGTGTAGAGATTCCAGAGAGAGATTCAGTTATAGTTAATTATATAATCTACTAGTTACTAGCTAAGTTTGCCATTGTGCGTGGAGCGATATTTTGATATGAGTTCCATGTACTCGTCGTGCTTGACCAGACTGGCCAACAGGCCCCCTGTATTCACTGACGAATCGTGGGGTCCATATTGAATTTGGTCGCCATCAAGCGTTGTCATGGCGCCACCGAGGGCGCGCAGTATGGCCTCGCCGGCACAAATGTCCCACTTCTTGATGATGGAGGTATGAAGATAGGCAGTCGCATTATTGGCCACCACTTGTAGCACCTTATAGCCAGCGCCGGCGGCAGTCAGCAAACTGACATTCCCGCCAAAAACATTGCGCGCCACATTCTGGACAGCGGCGGCATGGGACCGCGAAACGGTTATGATGGGCTGGTTGGAGTTGAGGCGCGGCATTTGGTGCAGCTCTTGCAGGTATTCGGACCTGCTTTGGCCCACCCACGCCCATGCGGTTTGACCGCTAAAGGGACTGTGTATAACGCCAATCACTGGACGACCTGCCACTGCCACACACACCATTGTCGTCACATACTCGTACAGTTCCTCTGGGATACGAAGATTACGATTAGATTAGATTGAACTATACGGTTGACTTTTTCGTGTGAGAGTTTTTTACCTGTGAACTCCTTGGTGGCATCTAACGGATCCACCCAGACGGTCACATCTTGAGCAGTGACCGACATATCGGGCACCTTGGCCGTCTCGTGCAACACAGTTGGATCTAGGTCAAAGCTGTACGCATCCTTGCAATGCTCCTTATCTTCCTCGGAGAAGATGCGTACACGTGGAAAAATGCGTTGCAGCCCCTGCTTCATCACACAATGCGATCGCCCGTCTGCATCCGTAAATGGATCGTTGACACCCTCAGCCGTTTTACCCTTACTGCGCTCCTTCAATTGACGCGAGCGCATCACGTCGACCACCTCCAGTCCGCCACGCTGTGCCGCCTGTATGGCGGCAATGAGCATCTTGCGTAGATTCACATTATTGTCGCTGCGCAGCATTCCATATATGGCCGGCCGCTCATCCTTCTGGAAATTGAGAAAATACACGAGCGCAATAGTCAGCAGAATGGCAGTGATGGTTGCTGGCACCCGGTTGATGCGTATCGTGCGCCCGTTCATATTATCTGTTAGTTTATTGCTCATTAGAAGCCAAGACGTCTTAATTTCTTCACAGGTCAGCTCAGCACAAGTCGCCCGTAATTCTTTCTTCATATACGAAGTGCGTCGGTCGACGTGCCACTGGCCGCGGGCAATGCCAGATCAGCACAGTTTCTGCCGATGCCGCTGCTAATGCCAATGCCCTGCTGCTACCAGAACACAACACAGAAATAACTGAGTAAATACAACAACAATGCAGCAACAATAAAGCGATATACGAAACGTCTGTGTCAATAACAAATACAGCTCGCGAACGTAGTCTTATTTTTGGAGAGCGTCTGCGGCGTTGATAAGCCAGAGAGCCGCGCCAAGTCCACGTTGCTTTATTTTACACACATGTTTCTTGTTCAAAACAAAACAATTGAGCAAAAAAAAAAATAGAGCTACCACGATAGACGTGGTGGCTGGTCGATTAAGCTATCGCTGAATTTACTAAAGAAAATTAAATGTATGTATATATAAATATATAATATATACAACATTTTATGTCCTTTCAACGTATAAATGCACTTTTTAAAATACATATTTTGCTATATTTACAAATATTGAAAGTTTATGTCATTAATTATCGGCTGCTTTGAAAAAATAATATATTTCAACCTCAACTAACTCAAAATAATTTTTTTTTAAACTTTATTTTTCGTCTAGGTTGCTCACATCTAATTATACATGCATATGCATGCAACGAAATCCGTCAATTTATAATCGGAGTTTTACTAACAATCAACTATCGAACAACTTGCAGCTCTGCCGCGCGATTTTAAAAGCAGGGTGGCAGCCTAGCGTTCTAACTGTTTCTAACACGCAGCGAGTATAAATTCGGAGGGAAACATCATGTTAAAGCGTAATTTGCAAAGAATTCATCTGAGTCTGGCTGATTTGGAGGAGTACCATGCGTTGCGTAGGCGCAACAAGCTAAAAGCAACCATCGATGCGAGCAGATCATCGTCATCATCGGTCACCGCCACGGCCACCGAAACGGCTCCGTCCACAGATAGCAACTCGACATCGGAGACGCCAGTGACGCAGAGGCATTTGCAGGATCTGCCGGCCGCTCCTGGCTGGGCCACAGCTGTTGTGACCAACAGCAATACCAATTCTGGTTCCACCGAAGACGACACCAGTGTGGCTGCTGTGGTCGATGACAACGACACCATCGCTGAACTCAGTGACGACGGCTGGGTGGATATTGAGGAGGAGGATGGCGCCAGAGGTGGAGAGCCGTAGTTTATAACTACCAATAGCGGCAACTTTCACACACATCATTTAATTTATTTATTCATATGTCTTGTAATCATTCCAAAATCTTGAAGAAACTCAACTCATGTCAAAGCTCATACAAAAAATGGACGCGCATGTTTTTTGTTTGTTTTAGTATCAGGCAACGGCCAGGATCCTGTTACAGCATTCACCTGACAGCTTGAGGGCTTTTGGTCGAACTGCGCGAGCTTTTATTGCGCATTACTGCTCGCATAAAAGCTCAGAAGCTCCGCTGATTGCGCTGGTTATATATGAAAAAAGCTTTCCCACATTCGGCCAAAGGAGCAAACTCTAGTCTACATAGTATCCTATTAGCTTATACCCAGCACCTACTTAAAATGCACAGTCCTAGCTACGAACATACAAGCAAAATTAATTGCATAAGCGCTGGATTTGTATTTTGTTCCCTGAACCCCATTTTCAAGAAAAACATTCAATTTAATACGTACCTGTTTTGTTGCTTCCAGTTTAATGGTAGAATCTGAGATCGCCAATCGTTCTGCTCAAATGTGTTCATTACATTCATTTGCAAAAATTTAATATACCCTTTTGATGGCGTTCTAAATGGGATACAGGGTATCAGAAATGGCAGTCGTTGAATCCTCAGGTGTCTGTTGCGCAAATGCCACGGTCACTGCGGCACTGTCAGTCGCCGTGTGCGCCTGTCTGTCCGCATAGACATCCGCATCCGTATCTTGGCGCAGTGATTTGAATTTGCCGGTCGGCAGTCGCACCGGATCTGACCGGCTTAAATTTTCTGTTTATTTTTTTGTTTCAAGTGTGTGCGTAAGAAAATTCGTTTAACCATACTAAATGTTTGTCGTTATACAAATTAGTGCACGCCACATATAAATTACGTGAGCAAATTGGATTGTGCGCTGTGCCTTTCAAATTTGCCTTTACCATAACTTCGTCAGCGTCAACGCTGGCGTCCGTGACCTGCAGTCGAAAAGATCGACCCACGTTTAGTCACGTGGTAGCATGCCCTCCACACTATCCCCATCCCATATCCTTTGTCAACAAGCTATATAAATGTGAGTTAAGAGAAGAAAGTGTGAGAGTGTAACTGGCAAGCGAATGGCGGGCAACGTTGCAACGATGTAACCACCTGTCATACATACACACCAACAACAACAACAATAACACACAGACACACATACAAATAGTGACTGGCACGAGACGCGACACGTGTGGCATAATACGAAAGCGAAAACGAAAACAAACAAAGCCAAAGTACACTTTCTTTTGGGGAAATTATGTACAAATACAAATAAAGTTTACTTCTATAAATACTGAGTAAGTCTTAGACTGCTCCTTCATAGGAAATATGCACAAGTTCACATTATAATCGAAATAAGAGTAGACTAAAAAAACCATCGCTTATCGATGAAAATTATTGATGAAATTTCTTTATACAGTATAAAACATATAAATGTTTTTGCGAACAAGTTATTTTGTTATAGAAACAAAAAATTGTTCTTAAAAATACACATTAATTGAGACAACAGGAATTTCAAATATGATTCAGCAAACTTAAACTTTTGTAAAAATTTATTTTTGTCGGACAGTGTATGAAGTGCATTTTCGAGTCAATAAATTTTATATGCAAAATACTATGTCTATGGTCAAGGTTCTTAAGTCAAAGCAAAGCTTCTGCCTGTGTGTATGTGTTTCTATATGTGTATGTGTGTAGTTGGCCATTGAAGCTTTTATAAGTTTTGCATAATTAGCAATTGTGTAGGCTTATGAACATTTGGGCGGAGTTAATATTTTTTTTTGGCGCGTATAGAAAGCAACATTTGTGCAACAAAAATCAAAGTTCTACGAATTTATATAATCATCAACAATTTTGAAATTGTAAAAGAAGGGATGACAAAAACGTATAATTCTGATATATTCATATTTAACAGTATAAGCTTATATAAAATAAAATCTTAAAGGAAGCAATTCAGGATATTGTTCTTTTTGAGACCGAATCTTAGTTATTTAAACAAAAATCGGATGAGAAAAATATACTGTTTTTTAATTTATTATAAGTTTTGTCATTTTGTATTTAAAAAACAAATATTTATGAAATTTTTTTTTTATTTATAGGTCTAGAGTGAAATTAAAGCTCAATTAAACATGTTGGTTCGCTCGACCCCAATGTACAAGCATATCTATGCGTGTGTGTGTGTATGTAATAATATATGCAATGTAATGCTTTACGTTACAGCTGCTGCTGCCGTTGATGTCGCTTTAGGATAGTCCTCAACAGGTGAGAGAAAGCTCCCATTGCGCTCAAATTGCACACACACACACACACACACGCATGAACTTGCATTATTAATGCAGCACAATGGGCAAGTGCATGTTAAATAGAAAGGGGCAACACTGCTAACGACCCGAGTGACCTGTGTGCCAGCATCAACCTCGGTCTCTCTCCCCCCGCCACACTGCATTCCCCGTTATCTGCATCATCATGTCATCATTCTCTGTCAGGCTAACAAGCTCTTCAATTTCATGTTGCCTGCTTTTAGGCTGGCATTTAGTTTGTTTTGTTGTTGCCTGTGCTATTGTATTGTAGTGTATGCAAAACAAAATGGCTGAACTGTTGATTGAAGAACACCAAACACAACGCACACACTAACACACATACTCACACTAAAACACAAATTGATGGATATCTTTGCATTGCATGTTTTGTCAGCTAATTTGCATGAATCTATATTGTGCCACTTTCGTCACTTGGCGTTGTGTGTGTGTGTGGGCATGCACGGGGTAGGGGAGAGTTATTTTCATGTTCGATGCACACAGGGCAACGCCTATATATTCCAATGAATAACAGTGAACGGCAATGACAACTGATTGACAAATCAACAACAACAACATTAATAAACAAAGCAAAAACAAAGGAAATAAAAACCAAAGCAAAAGCGCAGTAATCAAATCAATAATAAAATTAAATTCTATTTAAACGTTGTGCGAAATATGTATGCACATGAAATTAACACTGAAGAAAATTGTTATGCCACGAATTCTTTTGATTGTATAGAGAGTGTGTCATAATCCTGCCATGAAACGATATACAATATGTATATTCTTGATCGGGAAATGAACTGAATTTGTATGGCCTTAAATTTACATTGGTTCATAATAATTGAAAAACATGTTCAAAAGTATTGTTCAATTGAAAGAAAAATATATATATATATATTTAAATGCACGCATATGTTTAAGGTGTTATTTCTTGAGCACACGATTTGAATCCATATAAAATGTGTGCTAATGCTGACTGAAAGAAATGACACAATTTGAAGGCTTGTAACTAGAACGGTCGTTGTTTTTGCTATTGCTGTTTTACCTTGACACTAAACTGGGGAGCGGGGCGGTGCGATACCCTCTGAGATGGGGTGACTGTGCGACAGTCGCAGTGTCATTGCACAGAGATGGGGCAAGGTTGTCCCGCCAGGTTGAATGCACCTATGTATATATGTATGTATGGATATATGCATGTGCTGTCGCGTACGTGTGCTTATCACAGTTCTCTTGAGGCTATTGCCCATCAATTGCATCCCGAATGGAATTTCACGCTCAGTTCTTGAATTTATTTGGTGTACTTTGAAATGTGTATGGACATATTGACAATACATATATACATACATGTATGTATATGGGCTAATTATTAACAGCTAATATTGGGTAGGATTTGGTGTCAATGTCGCTATCGCCATCTCTGTGGCGCACAATGAATTTTGTCTATGTATTTTCAGTTTTTCTTTTGTGAGGTGGGATGGAGGGAGTAGGATAGATAGGAATGGGAAGCAGCAGCAATGGTCGCTATCTGTAGTTGTCACGAGTAGAGAGCAAAGCTTAAAATAGCAATGCTCGTTTTAAAAATAACTTAACTATTCAATAATCTAGCCGAGTCCCGCTGAGCGCGAAATATTGTGAGTCAGGAGCGCAGTGTATATGGATTCTCATATGAAAGCACTTGAAGATGGCCTCCGGCAGTAGAAAGAACATCAATAGCAATGTGATGATCAGCCACTGACAGTCGCTACAGGTTTGTGTTTGGATCGTGATCTGTGCACCTTCTTTGTCGGTCTGGTTGCCAATGCTGTGGTTAAACATTTTGGTATTCAGAACTTCCATCTCCAGCTTATTAAAGGACATAACTGGCGGCAACTCGTCTCCCAGTTGCAGCCGACTCTCTTCGCATATAGATTTGAACCCATTAGCATGATGTAGGATGTGGTGTTGTCAGAACTGGCGTCGAAAACTTCTTTCAAGAAAACCGAAATAATAAAAAAAAAGGAATATAAATTTCAACAACGAGCACTACAGTTGATAAATTTTGATATGCCCAATACTCACACAACTATCAAATGGGCGACCCGATATCTCAAACTCCGCACCTGTGCGCCGGAGGGTACACATAATTGAATTTCGTTCCACTCTAATTGCAGTTGCGGCTTGCAATCGCAATCGAAGCAGTTATCGCTATAAAGTCTGCTTATCAAATACTTTAACTGCAACCGCAAACTGCAAATATTTAGTTCGAAGAGGCGTGGCAAGCGACTGTATGGCTTGCCAGCCCCACTATACCATATTAGCGTTGTGTAAATGTTTGCAAAGGTGGCAATATTTTATTTAAAATTAACAAATAGATATTATAAAATATTAAATAATATACGTTAAATATAAAATGTACAATTCCCATATAGAAGACATATAATGACAAATGTTTCACATAGGCGTGGCATCAGGGATAGGGTATTCGGGCATTGCTGCTGTAGGGAATACATTACACTGCTGTTTTTCTGTTGTTGCGTATTTAATTCGATGCGAACAACAAATTCAATTCGCTTATCAATAACACTCAAATGTACATATGTATACAGGGTAGTCAGGGTGCTTATCAGGTCGCATTAAGTCGATCGTAAATCGTGTGTCGGGGGATCTATACGAGGAGAGGCGCGCTAGCTTGGGTGGCGCATTGAGCATTGAGGAACGATCACGTGTTGCCCACCGCCCCCCACATAGCCCCGCTGCGATCCTCTTCTGACTTAGCAGTGAGAAGTGGGCCTCAGTTGCAGTTCATAGACTCGAACTAATGTGGATGTCAATGGGCACTACCCAAGAATTAATTCCCTCATACTTCCCTCCTGTACTCCAAACAACCGCATCCTTGTACGTTATTCAATCAGGACAGAAAGTAGATGGACTCGCGTTAGTGGAAGCAATCGAGGCATAAGTCAATTTCCCTCACACCTTGCACCTTTCATTTTGTTTACTGAGATAATTAGACGGCGAGGCGAGTGCGAACATTCCAACAGTCATTCAAAACAAACGGTTTGCACTGCACAGTGGAATGACGTACGCAATTCGAAATAATAAATGAAGTTCAAATCTATTGTGCACACTCATTTTTTGTTTTAAGCTGAACTATTATTTCAGTTAACGGTTTGGTTTAGGTTAGGAAAAAGCTAGCATTCTAGGCTCGGTTGTAGACTTTGTTTAATATACATTATGCTCATATAATAATTAGTTGAGTAGTAATTACAATTTGCTTTGTGTATGCTCAAAATGGTTCCACTGTAGCGCACGCTTCTCCAGCAAATACATTTTTAAAATTCCTATTAGACAGTAAAGCGCGTTGCGATTGAACATAAATTGAAGTAAAAGGCTCGTTATCTGTGCCACACCGGCGCCCAATATACTCTAAACTAGTGCCATAAAGATAATGCCTTAAGTCTATTATAGTAGCTGCAAATGTTTCATCTTGATTCAGTTCAAGAATATATGAAAGAAAGTGGAAAATCTTTTAATCATAACGATTGTTTAGTATCAAATTAAAGTTAAAGTAAAGTAAACGTTAAACTTATGATAATGTCAGTTTACTGTAGAGGCTGTTCACTGTGTATGGAATCAAATATTTATTTAATTATTTTATTAGTATTGTTTTGCTTTTGAGAGAACAATCAGCAACAATAATCAGAACAGGATTTATTTTACTCCAGAGCAATATTCTGTTCCGATTCCTCTAAAAAGAAATGTATGTATGTACACATACAGATTTATTTACTTTTGTGTGTATGTATGTATGTATGTACGTATGTAGGTATGTATGTATGTATGCATGTATGCATGTATGTATGTTGTATTTCTCATTTTATTGTAAACTGCTCTATATTCTATTTGCAATGCTCTCTGACTAATTTTGTTGAGATTTTTAGGTAGCTAATAGCTATGTATGTATGTATATACATATGTATGTAATTATATATTAGCTTTTGTCATGTTGCCAACTGCTGCACAAAGTTGTAGAGCTTACTCAGCAAAGTGCAAAAAGGGAGAGAGCACAAGTATGCATGGATGTGTGAGTGTATTTGTATAAATGTGCATACACATATGTATGTCTGGATAGTTAGTTGAACGTGCTTATTGTATATATATTAAATTATTCAATAAAATATATGCTAATTTTCATGTATAACACTACATTCCCTACCCCACAAGGCACTGTGCAGCAGCTTTACCCCATCGCCCCTTCACCCAGCCTTCCTTAGTCGCTTTCCCATCCGAGAAAAGAGCCATGTTATGAGGCGCCAAGTTGACGATTAAAAATCTATCTCTGATAAGAGTTCATACTTTGAATCAGATTGTGTCCAATGTGTGCTCTCTTTCTCTCTCTCTCTCTCGCTCGTTCTCTTGGAAGTGACACAACTGATAAGAAAGAAACTGAGCGCTCGCCTCGGGAGCGACTGAGCAAGTGAGTGTGAGATAGCAACAGAGCGAGAGTGAGAGCGAGAGAGAGGGATAGAGAGAGAGAGAGAGAGAGAGAGAGAGAGGGAGAGAGGAAGTGATAGAGTTGCCAGTCATTTGTAGATTCGGTTTGGTCGCGACCAGAGCGCGGCATCGTCATAATTTGTTCTTCTTTTGGTTTTATTTGGTCGCGCACCGACAACGGCAACGGCTGTTCCCCACTCCAGAGCCAGTTGCAACCAGAAGCCATCCGAACTGACATTCGATTCCCGGGACACTCCGACAGACATACTCAACACATACTCAAAATCTACGTTTTTTGCAATTGTTGTTTTTTTTTTTTGTATTTTTTTATGTTTTATAATTTTGGGCAGTTTTGTTGATTTCGAACTGTTTACAATTTGAAGCGGTTTCATTTTGAAATCGGCAGCTCAGCGCGGCGCATCGAGTGCAAAGTGAAGTGCCCCAAGGGGATGCAGTCAAAGGACACTTTCAATTTGTAAAAAATAAAACAAAAATAAACAAAAAAGAAAGTGCAAAATAAAATAAACAATAATTTAAGAGCAATCAGCAAAAGTAAGACAAGGTAAGATATGTACCTACATACATACATGTATATGCGACATATATTCGTACAAATGATACTAGCCAAATGCAAAGCATGCATTGGCCATGTTAGTATATATTTTGGATCAACCGAAACGTGCAACTATTTATAAAATTCTTTCGATTTCAAACACACAAAAAATAACTAAAAATATACAAAATATATTGTATGCGAGCGGGAAGACTGTGCGAGTGTGTGTAGATTTGTGTGTGGGTGTATGTCCGAGCTGCTCGTGCACTGAGACAGTTAATCCCATTTACTTAAAAAGCGCTCCACAAGTGGCTGCCACACCAGCGAGTGCACTGTCAACAAGAAACACATGCGATATTACCGATGGGCAACATTAGAGGCAGCGTCCCACAGAAAGCGTAAATCGCTCAAAATGCTCAAAGTGCTCTATGGCAATGAACTCGCCAATCAGCCAACAAGCCAACAAGGCAACAAGCCAGTCAACAACAAAGCACAGATAGAGCTAATACGAGACCATACCTAGCTATACCTTTGTATATACTAGCTCTTTTTATCTGAATTATTTCATGTTATGTATCTTATCTTGAAACAATTGTATTCAATATAACAGATGATTTAAATATTATCTACTAATGTACATATAAGATTAAATTTTACTGAACTTGATACAATGTGTATTCATTATTATGCATTCCTCTTTTGCGTAATAAAAGTATTTTGTATCTTGATGTCAATATTTTCGGAAGTCAGTTACTTAAACTCGTGTGACTTAAAAAGTAATATATCAATTTTGCTTAAATTGCAATAGTTATAATCCTCAGATATGATTTCCACCCAAAAAATACATGTAGATATTCTGGTAGAATAAATAATTATAATCGATGTCAAAATGAACAAGCGAACCAAGGGATCCTTTGTGGTGCAGCTGCATTGATGTCACTAGGTCGACAGCCATGGCTAAAGGATGCCTTGCCGGTAAATGGTAGGATAGGGGCGTGGCGGGGGAGGTGGTTAAGTGGGTAAGTGGGGGTGTGCTGAGGGGTGACTCGGTTAACGTTATATGGCGTGAATCAAAGCCAAGGGAGAAGCAATTAAATTGTGTGAATGCACAATTCGACTGCATTATTGTGGCAGACGTGTAAATGCATAAAATGCTATCTGTAGTGAACAAAGTATGAAGCTGATAAAGACGACAACAGAGAGAGAGAAAGAGAAGCACCGAGATCAAGACAAAGAAGGAAACAAAATGCAACTGCGACAGTTTTTTCCAGAAGGCCTACAGCCTCATAAATGTCATTTATTCATCTCATCATTTCACATAAGCACACACTCACATTCACACTCACATTCACATTCGCATTTCCATTCATGTGTCCAAGATGAAAATGCGTCTGCTTAACAGCTGTATTCACCAAGGTGAGAGATCTGTTCCCGATTTGCGTCGTTCTATTGATCTATTAAAAAGTGAATTGAACTCTGAACTGAACTAATCTGAAGCAAATATGCAGTCTCTGAAGGGGCATCTTTCTCTCACTCTCACTCTCTCTCTTTCTCTCTCTCTCTCTCTCTCTCTCTGTTTGCCTTTTTTGCACTCACGACATTGGCATTTTGTTTATTTATTTATTTGAGTTCAACGACTTTAAGCAGAATAGCAGCAATAACAACTACTACGCAAAAGCTGCCAAAAACATCCCTCATCCACCGCTACCCAGATCACCAATCCACACCATCCCTATTGCCAATTTGCAAGTCAATTTGACATTTAATTCACCCGAATTCTGGGCCAGGGCTGGGGATAGGTCAGTATGTCGCTAACACAACACAAACCACAAACCACAAACAATTAGCCACCAACCGCGAATCACAGCATGACGCATTCATGCGATGCCTGTGCGAGCAAAAAGTGACGCCTCACTCGATAAACCCGAGCGTACTTATGCTGTTATCGGTCGCTGACCGATACACGACTCGACTTTAGACCCAAATCAATTCCCCTAACAATAGAATTGAGTGCAATCCCAAGACTGTATTGAACCCATGCCAGAGCTGGCAAGCATACGAGCAAATATATGTATGTATATAAATATATATATATATATATATATGATAGTCACATAGTGCTTAAAGGATACTAACTTTAATGAGCTATATTATGAATAATTAATTTATCAACTCTGAAATGTTTCAAATATCATTTAAGATATGACTGTTATACTTCTGGCCTGTCCAAAAATCCAGTTTTAATAGCGTATGAATCCAATATTCAATTATTTTCTGGCGTCGAATCCGAATTGCTTCAGTTAAATAATTATTTATTTGAAGTTTGCCGCGCTTGTTAACTAAGCCAATTAATGGAATCAACCAGAATAGTTGTCGGCACTTAAGTTGTGACTACTTGAAACAAAAAATATATCTTTGAAGAAATGTGATTTGAGTTGTTTTTAGTTTTTGTTTTTTGTATTTTGCTTCTTTATTAAATATATTGAGTGGGTGGCAAGCAAGCAAACAAGACTCTCAATTTGTTTACCGTTTCACGCTGCGTATGCGCAATATCCGATTCATCTGGCTGTTATTGTTATTGTTTTTGTTGTCGTTGTTATAATCACTTTTTTTTTGTAAGTAATTTAACGTCACGAGATTAGGACCATCATCTAGTTATCTACGTCCGACTGAAAGTCATGGTCAAGACTTCTGATTTTATTTAAAAATATATAAACTACATACATACATACATACATATGTATGTATATATACATATATGGAATTTTCTGTGGTTTCAACGCATTTGATAAGATGACGGTAGTGTTGGATTTTTTTGTTTTTTTTTTTTTTGTTTTTTTTTAATTGTGGTTCAGATACCTCACGACATTTTAATTGCCTTTGATTGCACAAAGCTCAGCGCCGCAGTACAATGATTTTTGGCGGTGATTGTGAGTCGTTACCCGTGACTGCGACTGCAATTGTGACCCGTGAGACTTTGGCGCATGCGCGCTGTTTTTTTTAAATTTTTATCCACCAGTTGTTCTTCTTTATGGAGACGCCCCTTAGCTGCCACAATTAATATTCTAATGAAGTTGCTTTGTTTCGTCCGAGTGTGACACATATTTTTGTTGTTGCTATCGTCATATGACACATGTGCATACTTAATACATTCAACTATGAATATACATATGTGTACAATGTATATAAATATTCGTATATTTACTGATAGTCGGGGCAGGAAACTTGAGTGTTTTTGTGCTCATTTTTTCCCTTCAGTGGGTTGCACATACATTTGTGTGAATTTTGTAACGCATTAATCGAAATTCAGGTATTGTCTGCTTAGTGCTATGACTTACAGAGTCCAAACTAATTCTGCCTGTATTTAACAGATCTTCGTGCAAACATTTTTCACTCGACGATTTTTAACCTAAATGAAAAGCTAACAACTCAAATTAAGAATCTGTTCTAAATATGAGAACAATTATCATATTTTAAGCCGGTACGAATCTTGGTTTAAGATATTCTTTTTCCTTTAATCTTAAAATCATTTAAAAGAAAATTATTCTGATAAAGTTCTTCTTTCAACGAACTTAATTTAACTTGATTGAAGTTAGCTTACGGCACTCTGTGCACTTTTGACACACTTTGTACTTGAATCAAGAATGCTAATTCTTCAACTCTCTCACTTAAGGACTCGATTTTTTACATCTGATATAGATAATTGATGTCTTAAGGCATTTCACAATGTCGACTACAAAATTATAACGAAAGTGAAATGAAATTAATTTGAATAAAAAGATTTTATCCGCATTTGAATCATTGATAACAATACTATTTGACTAGATAATGATGTGGGATCACAGCTTAAATAATGGGTATGTGTTGCTGGAAGGGTATTTATTCGTCGTCATTAACATAAATCTTCTTTGTTATGCTGTGTTGTGGTATTCTTTTTGCATATAACATACATACACACAAAGATACAGATACATTTGTACAAATTGTGCTCGCTGTGCATTATTGTGGCATCATTATTGTTATCGTATCGCATTGTTGCAACTCTTGTGCATTGTTCTTACTTGATGGCAACAACAACATTGAGCATTGAGAACATGTTCTATACATGTACATATGTATGTATGTATGTATGGATGTAAGCATGTAAATATGCTTAAGTATGCAATCGTCTCTGTATAAGGCGATTAACAAACTGACGTCAGCGATTGTCCAGAAAAACACAAAAATAAAATAATTAACACATTTTTACAGGCGTTTCAAATTTGTGAGCCCCAACGATTCTTTAATGAGCAACAAGCGCGTGATTCAAAAATCTTATCAACTCTAATAAATTGAAAGAAAGAAAAAAATCGCTCAGATTTTACAAGCCAGAGTAAAATATACATATGTAGATTGCAAAAATGCTAAATTGCCTCAAACTGTGTCAGTTTTCACTTACTAATTGACATGAGTGTGTTTCTTTATGATTATCACGAATCTCGCGTACGCATAAACCTTTGGATTTTTACAATGACCTATCATTATTATAAGTATAAATTGTTTATTGCCTGACAGCAAAACAACCGCTGGGGGTCTGAGACCTGATAACCAAGGCCACTCAATAAGTGATTTTTACATAAAAACTGTTCTCATTTTGCCATTTGTCAGATTGATCGGATCATGTCACAGCAATAGCCTCCCGAGCGACCCTTCTCCCATTTTAGTTATACCCTTGCAGAGGGTATTATGATTAATGCATCGTGTAATGCAAATAGCCTCTCTGACAGCCATAGAAAGATCTATATCTGTCGATAGATAAGATCTTCTAAAAAATACATTCCCGACACAGTACACAGCCAAAACACAATCGGTCGTATTATTAAGAAATCAAATTTTTCAAATATTGATGCAAGCAAGTGCTGTGAAAGGGTATTTAGAATTTGAGCTTACCCATATTGTATTATAATTATTTTATTTTTTGCGCGATTATGGGGCAGTTCAGTAGGTGGAGCTTCTATCTGATAACCGATTCGATTCAGTTTTCCTCACATCAACGAGCTGCAGCGGTGCATTTCCATTTGTCAGATTGCATAGTCGTGTATATATTGACTTTAATATGATGTTTATTACGGTTAAACTAAAGTTACTAAATCGCTAAAAGTCCATGAGATTGCGTCGAAGCATTTTTGGTAATCGATGCTAAGCCAATTTCAAATGTTTCTGCTAACAATTTTCAATTTGTTTTTGAATCTAACAAAAATTAAAGCTCGCAAATCTGATGCATCTTGTTATCTAGTTTCAAATCTATCTTTAACAATTTGTATAGATTACATATTGTTTATATAGTAATATAGTGATTCAAACTGAGCTTATTTGATTTTAAAAGCAAGCTCGCAATGACAATTTTTAATTTGTTTGTAAATCTGATTTCAGTAAAGCCACTTGGACCCGGCACAACATGCCGGAGCAGCTGCAGCAGACATAGGGTACTCCTGCAACTGAAACACACACACACACACGCGCACAACGAGAGGCAAGAGAGACACAGACATATACAGAAAGAGAGAGAGAGCGAGGAGTCGAAGGCTATAGGAGCAGCTACGAGTACCGCCACAGGTCAGAGACAGGAGTAGGAGCTGGAGTAGGAGTAGAAGGAGCAGGAGGCATCGCACATTCCTCAAAATGGTACACGGACCACCAGCACGTAGAAAATCTCAACAGCTGCAGCAGCAACAGCAGCAACAGCAGCAGCAGCAGCAACAGCAGCAGCAACAGCATTGTGACATGGAAATGGAACTGGATGAGATGCCGGCGCCGCCCGATGGCGGCTGGGGCTGGGTTGTTGTTTTTGGCTCCTTCATGATTCACATAGTCAGTAAGTGCTCATCCTGAATTCAATTAACTACTAACAATTCAATATTAAATATTAATGCAGCTAGAGCCAATCAAAACTCAGAAGACTTTCAAATATAATCGCTCAAACATTGTAGTATAATCAATTAGTTCGAAAGTATTCTAGTTGTAAAAGTATTTTGATAAGAACTAAGAATTCATATAATTCGAATGTGGTCAAGTACATATGCATAGTATTTGTTTTAATCTAATAGAAATAGAGTTGATTATAACTCGTTTTGAGTACTCTTAATATAATGTGATAAGGCCTTGAAGCGAGTTGTGCCTATCATTGACATATCTTAGCATATATCAATAGATAGAGTCGTTATCAAACACTTCCAATTGAAGGAAACAAATTGTAATGCTTCAAATACACGGACGTCTAATCTGTAATCCAATAAATGGGGTTGCTATCAAAGTATTTTAGCACTGATAAGTCTTGATAATAGTCTCAGATTATGTGATTAATCATCAATGCCCGCCTTTGACGATTGCTTACGATTTCACCGTGAAATCATTGACTGGCAACCACAGCACTATGGTTGGTGGATTTTGATTTTTTGGCTTTTACTACTTCCAGTGGAGCTTGTGTTTTGGGCCAATTGATTGGCATGACCCAGTCACATGGTAACCGCATAAATCTGAACTCATAAATAAATAAAAACTAGCTACAAAAACCTTGGCAAGCATATGATATGGCGAGGGACACCAGCGACGGATCATAAAAACTCGCACTAATCGTACAAATCAAATTTGTTACTCAGACGTGATTAGCACTAAGCCATAAATGTTTGTTAACAGTCGATTTATAATGCATTTAGTTATGCATGGGTATTGAGAATGGCGTCTGTGATAGAGGGACAGATAGACAGATAGACAGATGAAGGGTTCATAGTTTAGCCACATACATGTATGTAATGGCAAATAAATGCATATTTATTAATTGGGTAATTGGTTGACTAATCTAATCGAGTGGGCAACTGCCATTTCAAAAGAAACTCCACATTTGGCCATCGCACATATGTAGTTTCTTATCGTGTCTAGTTCTGGGCCATAAACATGTCATCGGTAGCATTGCTGATAAACAGCGTCAGCAACAAAAGTAAATCCACATTTTGACCACGATGGAAATATATCATTAAGTGGCCACTTGACTGATTTATGAGAAGCTGTTAAAATGTTGTTCAAATCAATACAATTTGAAGCAACTGTAAAAAGACTCAAGACGCATGTTGCCTACTTTTTCGGGGTAGCAACTAATTTGGAGCGTTGCAATTACCAAGAGCACAATTGAATTACATATATGACAATATGCAGGTAACAATAAGTCGATTTAATCAATTCGAAATTGAAATATGTAAAATGATTAAAACAAAAAATAAGATCTTAAGGTAATCAACGAGCATGAAGCATTGACAGGAGCAGAATGGGAAAACTCTCTGATAGGCGATTACTGAATCGAGATCAACTTCAACAGAATACAGAATAGGACATGGACAAATTATGAATGAATGGAATATAAAAAAAACTTTATCTAACTCAATATACAATCGTTTTGCAAACTTTACACTTAGCCGATGGCATGACATACTCCTTTGGCCTGTTCCAAAATGAGTTTGTCAGGTACTTCAATGAGGGCAATGGCTATACAGCCCTGATCGCATCTATAATGACGGGCGTTACCTATTCGTCGGGTGAGTTTCGTATTCATCTCAGTTGATCTCCTCGCAATTGTTATACGGTGCAATTGTGTATTACAGGTCCCATCAGCTCATCCTTTGTCAATCGCTATGGCTGTCGAGCCGTGACCATTGCTGGTTCCATTCTGGCAGCGGTCTGCATTGCTCTGAGCATGTTCGCCCAGAATGTGGCCACGCTGATTGTGACCATTGGTTTGGGCACCGGCCTTGGATTTGGCCTCATCTATCTGCCGGCCATTGTGAGCGTAACACAGTATTTTGAGGCACGTCGATCTTTGGCCACTGGTATTGCTGTTTGCGGCTCAGGCTTTGGCACCGTTGTGTTTGCGCCGGTGACGGTGGGGCTCATTAATGGTTTTGGCTGGCGAGTTGCGATGCTCATTATGGGCGGCATCGTGCTCAGTTGTGTCATATTCGGTGCAATGTTCCGTCCACTGGAGGCGCCGCGTCCCAAGGCCCACAAGCCGTCCAAAAAGTCGGCGATTATTGATCAAAATGTCACGCCTGCCGAACTGGAGCAGCTCAAAGCAGTGACGGCACTCAAGCCAGCAGCCGATCAATATCTGCAGCTGCCACAGCGCACAGATGCGCCACCTACCGCCACCGGAATCGGCGGAGGCGGAGGCAATGGACTTTGTCGCTCCAACAGCGTTGGCCACAATCTCAGACACGGCTTGGTAAGTGCGCCCACTAATCGTGGCCAGCTTCCCGCTATTGCCTGCTAATCGCAGATCTCCGCAGAACAATAACTCGAATGGACTGCTTAATGACGAGGCCCGCAATGCGCCAACAGTGGTGAAGAGCACCAGCAACAATGACCTCGCCCGCCAATTTGCCAGCCAGCCGCAACTAATGCCCCTCTGGGAGGTGCATCGGGAGCGTAGCGCTAGCGGCACCATGTACCGCCCGGATGCACTTTACCAGGTAAGCGCTAACCCACACTCTACTTTACCTTTATATTCATTTATGTTTATAGTTTATGTTCAAATTTCTCATTGAATTTCTATACTCTGCCATCGAAGGTAAAATGAGTATATTTTGTCTGTCCGTAAGAACGCAACATTTTTGGACTGTCCATAAGCTAAGGACTTGAATCTTGGAAACAAATTATCGGTATTTAAAGTGAAGGAAACATTATTGATAGAAAACAAAGATTACACGGCGATATACATCTACGGATACATCGATACCCCCTAGACTTATCAATTTTAGAAGGTAGCAAAAAGACAATGTAATATGTATCACATATATACAATTTCAGGGCTCTCTGCACAATATACCGGAGTACGCCAGCTCCCGAAATGAACTATCCCGCTCTCGGTCTGGCTCTAACATCATCAAGCGCTATGGTTCCCTAAGACAGAGTCATCCATTGGCCCAGAGTCAGGTAAGCTTTGCTATTTGCATTTGTTGTTGTTTCTTTTTTTCGCATGCAAAATATTTTATTGGGATAATCATTGAGTTTGGATACTTAAGGCTAACAAAAAAAACCATTCCTTCGGTCAGCCGAAGTTGAAATATCATTGGAACTAGAGTTCTTAAAAAGAAGTAACATTTTTCCTGACAGACAGATTGAGGTTAAGGTGATTTAACAAACAACATATATATTCTCAAACTACAGACTGATTTCAAAAAATTAAAAGATATTTAATATTTGTAAATATTTAAATGTCTCAAGTAGCAGCTGAAAACGCTCGGAAACTTTGAAAAAGTCCTTAAAATGCTTCTCTGAAATTCCAAGGATACACAAAAGTCGATATCGAATATTTTCTCGACGACTATACCATAAAGTGATACCACAGCCAGCTCAGCATCTTGTAGAGCAGGTACATGAGTATGGCTTTGTAAACGACTATCTTGCTGCAGTCAGAAATATATGACAATCAGTATCTATTAGATGACATTCGCATGGACTACTTACATGCGGATTATAAGCTTGGCACGGGGAAGTGTGCTCGGGTGCTCATTGAGCAGGTCATGGCGTATGCTCAATATCATACTGCTGCAGGCGGAGGTCAGGCGCTCGGGATTGTAATTCGCATTGTATTCATCGGATAGATCAAACTCGGTGCTGCATATAAAGTTGATATACAAAATAAGTGTGTAAATTCAAAAAAAAAAAAACAAAAAAAAACGAAGTAAACATACCCCTTGGTTTCCTGCAGCATGTGCTGAATGTTTGTGGTGCCGGGACTATCGTAGTTGTTGAGCATGAAGGGTTTCATCACTTCGAGTGTGTGGTAGAGCTTACGCATAATTGGCATTAGCACCGGTGGGCGTCGGAAGATTACCATCAGCAGATCTACCAGCAGTGCGGGCACTAACTGCTTGGTGAAGACCAGAAATTTGTAGACAAAACGATTATCCGTATAGTGGCAGCCCGGCACCATTAGATTCTTGAGAAAGGCACCAAAGTACCACAGATTGTACTCATCCATGTGTTCAGCCAATTCCTTAAAGGTATACGGTATGTGTGTGCAAGATGAGGTCTGATACACCAATAGATCCTTGGGTGTGCTGAACGATACAAACGATTGCAAATCGATCAAAGTTCAGATACTACTTGGGGTATTGGGTATTGTCGTACTTACCCCTGCTGGTAGGCATCGTAACCGCATTTGGTATAGTAGATCATGCCCTTAATGCCCAAATCCTGAGGCGTTATGTCCAGATGCACCTTATTTCCTATATATACGGTCTTGAGCAGTCCGGCGCCAACAAGCGAAAATAAACCCATGGCGCCCATTAGAGAGGGGGCATAGCCAGGGAACGGATCACTTACCGCAAATAAAACTACTCAAGCAAACAGAATAAATGAAATCAATAGAAAAATGAGGAGCTTAACTTGGGAGTACATACCTATCGAAGGCCGATAAACGATAACAGGCAGGCGTGTACGATAATCGTTAACCAAGGATTCGGCCAGATTTTTTGTAAAGGTGTACGTATTAGGAAATCCTACAATCAGTCTAAAAAATTCGGATTAGTGTTCTTCAATACCGATAACAGTCGATTGCCGATTACAAAAGCGCTCACTTTGCTCTGCGAACGGAGTTTTGGGCATGTGGTCGATTCCATTGCTACTTACTTGCGAGTGAGCGCATCCAGTTCGCCATCGTTCTTGATCTCCTGCAACATGCGCAGGCAAAGGCGCCAATCCATGGGCGAGGAATAGTACTGGAAATAGATGGCAGGGTGGAAAGCTCAGCTCAGCGAGTCAATGAACTAAATTGGATAAGATGACAACCTTCGGCTCCACACGCTGCAAATACGGATTGCTGAAGAAGGTGGAGACGTGTACAAAGACCCGTAGATGACGCAGTTGCTCGGCAAATTTGAGTGCCTCCAAAGTGCCGCCCACATTGAGCTGAATGGCGACGCGCAAAGGTTCATCAAAGCGTACCGTTGCCGCACAGTGGAAAACCAGCGAGACCTGGGTGAGCAGCTTTAGGTAGTTGTCATCGATGCCCAGTGCCTTCAGTGAGACATCGCCGGGTATGGCAACCAGTTTGTCCAGCTCGTTTGGCTTCTGGACGCGGAGCACTTGAAAGATCTTGGCCAGTCGAAGCTTGGCTAACCGCTGCTCGACGTTCACCTGCCGGCGCGGCCGAAGCAGGACATAGATGCGTCGCACATTACAGGATCGGAGCAGCTTCTCGATCAGTGCCTTGCCAACAACACCAGAGCCACCAGTCACAAAGATCTCGGCGCCCTCAAAGAACTCGGCCAGCGGTTGCGTCATTGCCATGCGACTCTCTCTCAATATATATAGATATGTGCATATACAATAGTACGCAAATAGGCAGTCGCAAGAGCAACCAGCTAGTTGTTGTCAGCGTTACGAACACAGACGCACTAACCGCAAGTAGTTCCCAATTTTGGCACAGCTACCAGTTTCTCTGTCTCTGTCTCTGTCGCGACCTGCTGCAGTTCATTCCATTATTCATTAGATCGGCAGGAATTAAACTTACATGAGCTGCTTACTTATGTATAGCTCATTACAATGTGCGTGCATGCTAATTGGAATGCGTAGCCCTCCAACTCATTCCTCTTTCCCCCTCGTGGGCAGTTGACTGCCAAAGCAGTCGGTTCGGCCCTTGTTCCAATTGCTATTAGTAAAAATCTAGAAGTACATTTCACTGTCAAACAAATAAGATATTATACTTTGAACCTGGAACTAAAATCCATCATAAGTTTAGATCATTTACACTATGAAATTCCACATGTAAAATCGGTACAGTTATGGAAACTATGGGAAAAGCCCATTCTGTTGGCTGAGAGTATTTGGGAAGACAAGAAGTGTAATTGTCCAGATCATTATTGAATGTTTTCCCGTGAAATCGGCTCAGTTTACTGAGAAATACGGAACAAGAGATGTTGGATACTCTCGCTCGCTCTTTCTCTCTTTCTCTCTATCTGTCAACATTACGTCCGTTGACATAGTTTTATGCTAGGCTTCACTTCACATACGCCCACTTTGGGCTGTATCTTGCTCGGAGAGCAATTGAGTTCAGACTCGATCGCTGGTTTTTGATGTAAGTCGAAAGAAAAGTTCCTGTGAGGGTCTCGTGACGACGTGCCAAAGATTGGAGTAGAATTCGAATTACTTTGAAATTCAAACTGATTTATGTTAGCTTTTTCAGGAGGTGACCAAATGCTGCGGCTGCATCAGTTGCTCCAAGGAGACGCGCGACACGTTCGCCGAAATGATGAACTTCTCCCTACTGAAGGATGTCCTCTTTGTGATCTTCGCCCTGTCGAATTTGTGCACAAGCCTCGGTTTCAATATGCCCTATCTGTATATAGTCCCCCTGGCGAAAACTCTCGAAATAAACGAAACGGATGCCAGCTATCTGATCTCAACGATCGGCGTTGCCAATACCATTGGACGCATCATTCTCGGGTATATAGCGGACAAGCCTTGGGTGAATCGCTTGCTCGTCTACAGCGTCTGCCTCACTGTTAGCGGCATCGGTGAGTGGCGACAGCCAAATTCAAAATTCAATCTAATCCCTTGAGCGTTTTTATTTTTGTCATTACAGCCACGGTAATGGTGCCGCTGTGCCGCGATTACAACTTACTGGCCATTTACTGCTCTGTGTATGGGTTCACCATTGGCGCCTATGTTGGTCTGACCTCGGTCATATTGGTGGATCTGTTGGGCCTGGACAAACTGACCAATGCATTTGGGCTGCTCTTACTCTTCCAGGGCGTTGCCACGTTAATTGGCCCGCCCATAGGCGGTAAGATTTGTGGCAATCGGTATCTCTTTCTACTTAACTACAATTTTGGAATATCCAAATTAATTCCAGGTGGTCTGTTCGACATAACGAAATCGTATTCGCCGGCCTTCATCTTCGCGGGAGTGATGATTGCCATCAGTGGACTGGTCATGTTCATCATTCCCCCGCTGCAGCGTTATCAGGCCAACAAGACTAACCAGAAATCCAATTGTGAGCAGATGGCGCTCAGTTAGCTCTGTTCTCAGGGGGCGCTAGGGCGGGACAATATTTGAACATGTAAATTGTAATTTTTTTTACTCTTTTTTTTCGTGTAGCTTGTAAGGAAAATGTGTAATAAAAAATATTTTGGGGAAAAAAGAAGCAAAATGCAACTTCGTTCAGATAGATACATACATATTTACAAACATACATACATAGTGTGTATGTACTAAGTAGGCCTACATACAAACATGCATACACATGTATTCATAGCTATAGCCATCAATTATTTATAAAGATCTTATCCAATAGGAAAATTGGGGGGATAACAACAATAACAATAACACAAACATCAATTTCAATTCCTGTTGTTCAGTCTTGCTTTCAAATAATGTGTTCTTTGGAGTAATTATTAATTGCGCTTATACTCGGCCTGCGTGCATAAACAGACATACACACACACACACACACATATATATATATATATATGCGTATATTTTGTTTAGTTTTAATAAATTGACAATTATATTTACAATTATGATATTTGAAGTACCATTAAAGAAAAGAAGCGACAAGTTTTGATACACAATTTTATTGGAATTTTTCAATTGGTCATTAAATGCTGATTCATCGTTTCGAGAAATAAACTGTATAAGTACAGTTGTAAATATAAACACTCCGCGAAATTCGATTAACGGCACTCGTGCTTATGGTGCTAAAAACTATACCAAGCCCAGCGGGGCCTTGTAAAAGCATTTCATAACGGTGTTTCTTCTTCTTCTTACACTCATATGATGCATTGGCATTTTTGAGCTAGTTTGAGTGCGAAATTCGATGAAAGGCGTTATTTGGAATTTCTTTGATTGGGATAAGTTTGAAAAACATATTTACTTAATATTTTATAGGTAGAATTAGATTCGTTGCATACAAATTTGGAATGGGAAAGGAAAAACCCGGTTTTGGTGAACTTTATGGAGTATCAATCGGACCCAAATGCCTTATTCTAGCTGGATAATGATCCCATAAATCGTGCCGCGGGTGGATTCGGAATAAGGATTTTAATCTTTTAGAGCGGCCAGCAAGATCACCCGACCTGAATCCCATAGAACATGTGGGGACACCTGTTCCGTCGAGTTTAAGTGGATAATCGACAGTTAGAGGCAGTTGAGCAGCTACGAAGGCTGTCGTTAAAGAATGCTCAAAATTTCCACTATTTAAGTTCTAAAAAATTGTTGAATCAATGTCAAATCGTTTAGTTATAAACAAATCGGGGGTATATTATACAAGGCGGTGTTGAGAAAACACTGTGAACCAGAGGGGCCTTAACATGTGCATCAATTGGCAGCTCGGAGTGCAGGCTAGGCGATATGTTGACCTCCAGCAGCCAGCGTCCAAAATCACATCAAAACCAAACTTCGAAGGCTTCTGAGTGCCACCCAGAGGCTATCAGTGCGTACACCACGATTGGCCAAATATGTCCATAGCGATTTGATGGTCCACTTGTGGCTATGGCATGCATTCACATCCTCGTTCTTGGAGTAGTTGGACGAGAACTTATTGATGCTATAGTTGGTCAAATGCATGCAGCGATCGTTTAGTGCATCCGCCTCGGCGCTGTATTTAACCGAGGCAAACCGCGCTAGACCATTGTGATACATGAACACCCGCAATGGATTCACAGATGTCACCAGCACATACAGCTGCAAATCGAATTTGCTGCAATTGATTAACAGCGGCCGTTCAATATATCTCTGCACGATTAGGGGACGACATTTGGGTATCTGGCCCCAACGATTAACCACACGTATTCCAGCACCACGCGCACTAGCTGGCGGCTTGATAATCCATTTTGTATCGCGTTGCGCATACTTTGGCCAACGTTTGCGTAAAGCGCACAGATTGTTGGGTATAACGTACGTGCGCGGCATGAAGCCAAACTACCGGTTGCTGTGCTTCTCCATTTGACGATGTAAATTCTTTCAGCAGGAATCTTTGCGACCGATACGAAATGATCCGGGCAAATGATTGATCTTCTGATACGAACGAATTATCTTAAAACAAGGCGACTTTAAATGCCTGCCCCAGACGTCCATCCATTCATTGGTTTTCTTCAACATTCGTATGCCACTTTTGGCATTGCGTTTGTCACGCGCCACTTTAGCACTCGATACAGCTCCGGCGGTACACTGGGTCCCTTTTTGGTGTTAGACGAGAAAGATAGATAGGGTGGAACTGGGCATCAGTACTGATTCCGGATGTCTTAAATCCTCATCTGATGACTGTGGCAGTAGCATGGATGTGGAGTCCTTCGGCGATGATAATAAACGATCACGCATGCGCCCGATAGCCATCTTCACTGTCGGAGCTAATGGTCACCGTGTCGCTCTCATCAAAATTTGAAATGTTATCTAAATCGTCATTATCAAAATCGACGTCACGGAAATCGTTGCTTTTAACTTCTGGTTCGTCTAAAATATATTTGGTTAATTGAACTCCATCTGCACTATGACCTTTACATTATTATTGATTTTAACGACGGATTGGCCATTTTTGCTTAGGTCATTGATAGTATCACCATGCTGGACGTTGCGACGATGTGTTTGTGTACTTGAATCGAATTGATCATCATCATCATCATTCCAATCGCTATCATTATAGCCGAAAGGCATTGCATTATGTTCTTTCAATAAGTAACTATCATATTCCACATTTTGATTATTATTATCACTGGATATGCCTCGACGACCATTATTGCCATTATAATTAGAAAAAAATTTAATTTTGATGTAAATTTCAATTGTAGATAGAGCAAGCAAAACAAACAACACACAAAACCTGCAACCTTAACACGTGAAGTTCACTATTGAACTGACGTCACATTAAGAACAAAAAAAATAATAAAAAATGTCATGGTAAAGTTACAAAGTTAATTTATTGTTTATTTGAAGTGTGTTTAAAACAACTTACTTTTGTGGAACAAAATAAAATTAAACAAAATTTTATTTTTATTTTATGGGGAAAAAATCAAGTGCCTTTAATCGAATTTCGCGGAGTGTATGTGCATCTCATTTACACAATTTCATGCCAAGTGAACTACATATTGAATACGTATCATTTAAGTACAGTTGCAACTGTATTATGTGTCTCTGTCTCTGTCTCTGACGACATTGTCGTTGGCTTTGCGTCATTCAAAAAAACCTCATGGCGTCTGGCCGAGCTTTGACAAAGCTTATCTCTAAGAGCGCACTGCGACAGAGAGCAACAGTTATTGTAATGCTCTTTACGCTCCTCTCTCAATTGTATCGAATTTTTGACATACCTTTGCAGAACGGAGTCTGAAGTAAAATCTATGAAAAGAGCCTTATTTACGGACCAAATTAAATTAAATAACACTCCTAAGTAATTAGCTTGATCGACTTGGGTGTTGACATATACATATGTATTACACAATTTCCGACAAAACAATAATATGCCATGCAAGGGCATAATAAAAATATTGAAAATCATACCGCAAGTTATTCATTGGATTTGTACTATTTCAAAACTAATTTCACTAACTTTTCGATACCAATATTAACTGTTTTAAGCTTAAATCGAATCAGATCCCCACGGCTTATTTGAATTGGACGTTGAAGTACTAACGAGCAGCACATTCAAGCGGCCCAATGATCCCCAGCATGGGCTGGTTAACGCAGGCATACAGGCAAACTGCGATCCACTTCCCACCCAACCGAGTGGGTGGTTCCGAAGATTGCGAATTACTAAATAGATGATTCAACACAACCAAAATAAGACGCACAAGTGAAGTATTTTAGTAATATAGGGATAGTCAAATTCTTTTGAGCAGCTCTTGATGAAATCCAGGACACTAAAGGCTCGATTACTGGAGGAAGAAATATGCTTGGCAATCTTAAGCTTGGGATCTAAAAGGATAACCAAATCATCAATGCGATTCAATGGATCACCATTAAGAAAATAGTTATTTTAAAATAGCCATTCGTCTATAAAAAGACATAAGTTTGCAATTGGCACAATTAAGAATTAATAAATTAACACGACACCAGGCTTCAAAAGTATCTAGGCCAGCTTGAAGAATTTGTCCAGTAAAAGAGTCAGTAGACGACAGGTACAGTTTTACATCATCGGCATACATCAGTACTGTAAAGTGACTTATAAACGACTGAAGGTCATTTATAAATAATGAAAATAACAAGGGGATAAGTTGACTTCCTTGCGGTACTCTGGAATTAACTTAAACAGACTTAGAGACAGAACCTCTAAAATAAACTCTCTGTGTTCTGATTGCTTCATTTGGTTCAATGTAAAGCTCCTAGTCATAGTCCTATTACTTTATTCATATTGCTCTGTTCAGATTCAGACATTCTGTATATCTATATGTGTATATACATATATATACTTTTTTTGTTTTTGGAAACACTCTTAAAATGTTGTTAGACTTTAGATTCGGGTTTGTTACCTGTCAAATCCATATTGTAATTATTCGAAAAATTTAAATGAAGTACTTACACAACCATAAATATTTGAGTGCTCGTTTTGAGAATTCTATTTTAATCGAAATGACAAATGACAAAATTTCTGAATCGAAAACATTTCGACTTTCACACAAGCGAGTATCCCATTTGAGTTGGCTTCTGCCATTCGATTTTTTGGTAGAGCTCATGACAGCTGCCACAAATTTGTCTTAAACATTGACAAAGCAGGGAAGTAGTGTGCTGATGTTGATTTTGGGAGAGAGGCGAGGAGGGGGTATGGGAAGAGAGTCTCCAGTGGAACACACTGTTGGCGACGATGTTTTTGTTAAGAGCTCGATTTTTATTGTATTCCTTAAGTGATTACAAAATAGAGGAAAAAAAAAAACACTGTTCACTAGCTACCACAACTCAATTGCTAACAGCTGACCCAATTAGCACATCCTAACACACACGCACACACAAGCAGATACATACACAGTCAGACACACACATAGTTGGATGAGGGGTCGGTCAGCTGTCGGCTCTCACTGCATTCGGTCACTTGATCTCCTCGTTGATGAGCTTCTTCAGCGTACACTCGCCGGCGCCAAGCTTATGCAATATAGCGAGAATCTCCTCGCGATATCGATCCTTGTGGGCCAGCTCCTCGGGCGTATACTCATCTGCGCCCAATCGCGTCATCCGCCAGATGACGTTGAGCTTGGCCTCGATGAGCACATAGTTGGAGGGCGGACAGAACCGTGGACACAGATCATTGATGAAATGTATCATGTCGCGGACGCTGCACGTGTTAATCCGATTGTTGATCGTGTTGAGGGCAAAGTCCTGATAGCGAGCCATCTTTGAGTGTGGGAAAACATTCTCGCAGCTGAGACAGCGCCAGTCCGGCTGCAGTGTCTTCGTCTGCACGGGTATCACCAGCCCCTTGCAGCCCTGCTCCCGACAGAACAGCGCCGCCAAATAGGTTCCATTCTCCTGTAAACGAGACGAGTGCAATGCATATCAGAGTTTCAAAATTAGTTTTTAAAATTGTGATAGAAAACAATGTAAATTCAACTTTAACTTCTAGTCCCAGTACCAAGATCGGATAGTTTGAAATGTCATTCATTTGTTGCTGCACTGGAACTGGTTTTCATGATCATTTTCATTCAAAATATGGTGAAAAAAGTGAAACATTTGTTGAATCAGTTAGGCTTACAAATAAATACCTATATATTTTTAATAATGGAATTTTAATTTTTTAATCGAAACTCAGCTAACTTAAGACTACAAAGTATTAAGTAGTCGCACAAGTCCACCTGTTCTGAGCACTCATTTTCATTTTGCTGCTTGTATTCGTATTCGCTTTGTATTCGGCGGCGTCATTTGCATAAACCGCGTAGATACTCTGATGGATGCACTATAGTACGGGTATAGTGGGGCGGGGGCGGTGGCTGTGCCGGTGGCGGTGGCGTGAACGGACATGTCATTCATGTCCGAAAATGCCCAACACAATCCAACCCAACATCCATCCCCAATTCCCAATCCCCATCCCCCCAGTAGCAGCAGCAGCAGCAGCAGCAGCTGTCTTAGCTGTCTGTGCCGCTTGTTTGTCAGTGTTGCGGTTCTGGGTCTGGGTCTGGTCATGTTGCACTAATGAGCTCACGCTCATGTTCCCGCTCACGGCCTCAAACTACTAACAGGTTAGTTGTGTACACTATGAGGTATTTGAGGAATAAGTGTGTGAGTAGGTAATGGGGGTAGTGCGGGGTCTGCAGGCCAGTTCTGCATCATCAGAGCAAGTTCATGCAAAAGTCATACAACTAATCTAATTAAGCGCATTTTTGTCATGTCGCTGCCAAATACGATTATTCATCTAATCCAAAAAAAATATGTATATAGATATAAGGTAAAGAGCGCGATATAATTTTGATGAGCATATTTGCTGAACATATGTACATAATACTCACACACACACACACACACAGATACATACATATGTTTTCAAACACTCACACGCCGCTGCAGACTCATTCGTTTCTATTCAAAGACATTTCTTGAGAGACACAGGCACATTTCACATTTCAGAAATTCCAATAATTGTGTTATGTCTGTCTCGAGATGACCATTCCCAGGGTCTCAAACCTTCGCTTCGATCCCACAATGTCGATGTGAGCCAATTTTTCCAGTCAACGATTTACCCCAAATGCGAACCGGAAATGAATCTTTACAATTTAAATATGGTGCTTAATGATTTCTTACATATATCGAGCATATATATATATATATATATATATATATATAAACATTAACTCAATTTCTTATTTGAGCCCCAATTAATATGATTAATTTTTAATTATAGAAATGGAGGACTCTGAATTGATTATATGATAGAGTCTATTGTGATCATTACAGAGTACTCGAAACGGTTCATGCAAGGAATAATTGGTAGTACATCGATGAAGAGAAAATGGGGAAAATGTAACAAGATGGTCTAAGGAGCAAAGATTAATAAGAAGCAGTCTATCGGTGAATGGAGGCAGTACACACCAGTCAAAGCGACGAAGAGCAAAAAGTAAGAAACTCATCTGCACAGAATCCAATCCACTTTGGTGAATCGGACTTTGAGAAAGGACAGAAGTGACACAAGAGACCTACAAGAGAAGTGCAAAGTATAACCAAGTTGGTATAACCAAGACCAACGCTCAATAACACCAATAACTTGAAAGGCTTTGTTGACAGTGCATTTATAATGACAATCCATATTTAACTTATAACTCAAGAAGTAAACCTAAATCATTTACTTCATTCAGTCCATCAAATGGCATCCCATCGAGCATGTAAGTTAGAGCATGGAACTTAGAGCAGTTCAAATGGAGCAAATTCATCTCACATCATGACAGAAAAGAAAGTAAGTCCGACTGCAGTAAGCATTAAGAGGTTAATGATATAACCAATATATCTATGTATATACATATATATATATATATATATATCAGATAGAAGTTTTCTAAATATACAGTTAAGTCTTTTAACACTTAAAGAATAACTTATTTCTTTGTTTGAATAGAGTTTCACTTTACTCTCTATTAATGATATTTATAGACTGGATATTGTTAAGATCTAATGAATGAAATCCAATAGCAACCGATATTGAAAGTTTATGATTCTTATCCAAAGGAATATGTCCGTAACTGTATATCAGCTCATAAGTATTATTGCCACTAACACACACTATTCTGAATCTACATATATTCGATAGCTGCTAACTGAAACTGATCAAATCTATGCTTGCCTTTAATCTCCAAACAATTTAAGATTTTTAAATGAAACTTGCAATTTTTCCAGGATATATCTCCGTAAATAGCAAATGCAATCGATTGGGTTAAGGGATCTCGGTGGACGAATAGCTGAGAGCGGCTGAGAACGGCTGAGAGTAGATATTTATTGACCACGTTGAGAGGAGTTGGAATCTACTCACAGAGTTGTCGTTGCATCTGTCACAGTTACACGCAAAGTACTTGGTCATCTTGAGGAAAATGTTGCGCGTGAGATTGCTCCACAGGATTTTGGTATAGGTGGTGGTTATCTCGCCACCCTTGGGTATCGCCCGTGCCGCCCGCACCACCGCCAGACGCCCGTCCTCAAAGTAGTGGCTGGCATTGGGCGTGCACTCGTGATTCATGATCGCCGTCAGCGGGAACAGGCCACGCAGCAGCGTCTCGTGGGTGCCGACGCGACAGGGTGCCTCGAAGGCGTTCGTATTGAGGACGCCGACTACGCGGAACAACTGATCCATGAACGGTTTGTCTGTGGTGGGGAATTTGCGGAAACATTGCGCCGCTTTGATGATCTCCTGCCGATATCCACGCTCCGCATTCGCCTGCATGGCATCCACCAGAGCACGCTGCTCCTTGCTCAAATAAAAGACGCGCACCGCCGTCAAAATGCGCAGCGAGAGCGGATTCACCACATCCATTTTATCAGCATCCGCTGGCGCACCGTTCACATCCGGCTGCACCTGCTCGTCGAGTTCCTTGGGATGCCAGCGCTGAAAGTGAGCGCACTCATTGCGATGCGACTCCGAATCGGAGCACTCAGCGCACACGGGCAGCGTACACAGATGCGGACAGAGGAACCGCTTGGCGGACAATAGCTGGTGGCAGCAGACGCACGTATTCAGCTGGGAACCCTTCCGTGCAGTCGGACCCACAACCAAGGCGTGCTCGCGAAATATCTGCTCGCCGGCGGCAATGTCACGCGTCGCAAACACACCACGTCCGGCAACTGGCGATGGCGCCAGCATCCAGTTGGGCTGCTCCTCGCGCAGCTCACCCAAATGCACATCGATGAGCCGGGCCAGCTGCTCGGGCGTTGTATGCCGACTGGGCGCCATATGGGCCACCATTGTTGCCGTCGTATTCGTGCGTGCCGTCATTCTAGACACACACACACACACACACACACACACACGCACGCACACACACACTCTTTCTCTCCCCCTCTCCCTCTCCCTGTCGCTATCTCGCTCTGGGCAGGATCGGCAAGACGACGACGACAAACGTAACGAAAACGAGACGAAACGCAAAACGCGATGCGACGGTTTTTTTTTGTTGTTTGGGTTTGGTGTGTGTGTTTGGCGTGTGATGAAGGCGACGCTGGCGACTCACAACTGCCAACTCGCAAACTGGCAAACTGGCGACTAGGCGACAAAGACCAGACCAGGCGAGCGCTGGGCAGCGAAGTCGACGCCGGCGGCGACTGCGACTGCGACGCCCTCAGAGAGCATTAAACGCAACTAGTAAAAAAAAACCAAAAACACACACACACACAAATTAGAGGCAACAGCAGCACCGACAAGAAATATGATTTTCCACGGCGCGACGCACACACACACACGCACACATACACGCACGCACACATATATACATATATAAGAAAATCCGCTTACGCTTTTGCTTTTGACTATTATTCAATTTTCTGTTGCATTCAATTGGATTCAATACAACAACAACGCATGACAACCACATGACGTGTTGACGAACATGCTACACACACACACACACACACACACATCAACACCTCCCCCCCCTCCATCTTCCCCTTTATAATCCACCACCTAGCCTCCATGTAGCCTCTCTACCTTTAACAACTGTCTTTTGCTTTTCCACTCATTCCGATTTGTCATTTCAATTTGTATTTTGTGTGGCGCCCCTCTCCACATCGCAAAAACCCATGCTCCTCTTTCCTTTCCTTAACGCTGCGGTTATGAGCCGCCTATAAATACAAAACGCCGACGTGTACGACTACAATGGCACACAGCTGTCAGCTCTGGCCAAGAATCAGGCGACACGTGGTGATATCGTCGTCGTAGTCGCTTTTGCGGCTTCCGCTGAAAGGCGGTACCCCAAAACCGGTGTTGCAGTCGCAGCAATTATCCCACCCCACCCAACCACCACCCAACTTGCCCCCTCGCAGTGCTTTGTGAGCGTGGCATGCGTTAGGGATTTCACTTACCTTGCTTACTTCCTCTTTAGCTTGCTACTTCTTCTTTTCTCTGGCGCTGCGTGTTGACGCCACATAAATTAGGACATCCCCAAGCTGATTGCGTGCCGCGTCCCTGACAATGGCCAACAGCCAAATGGCATCATCAGGGCGAACAACATCACATGACACGTGACCAGGTTTGCTGCAGGTGACTGCCACACGTTGTCACCAACAAAACAAAACAAAAAACAACAACAAATCAGACACATACACACAATGCGTATACACACAACCTAAACAAAATTTAAGAGAAATGTTCGCCCTAAATCATTTGATATTTTCACGTATTTCACGTTTTTTTACTTAGTCCTTGAACCAATAAAAAAAAAAAACACCATTCTCAACCCTCGCCCTCGCCCTCGCCCACACTCTGCCTCTCAATTCCACGTCCAGTTTCAGCTGCCACCCGTTTATCAATACTAGGTTCGGCGATTGAGAACACTCGAAGAACTGTGCCCCACTTCAAATGCGCAAACATATTAAAAAGCAATGCCAACAAAACATTAAACAACAAAAAAAAAAACAATAAAATTTGAAAACAAAATTAAAAAACTATTTGTTTTTCAGTTTTCATTCTGCATAGAATATTTCTGCACAAATTGTGTATTTCAAATACCAATGAAATCTAACAAGAAAAATATGAAACGTTAAAGACAACAAGTAAGAATGCTGGACTAGCAGATACCCTGTAGTCAATTAATACTCGGACGTATCAAAATAAATGGCTACATATTCAAACTGAATATTATATTCGAACGAAAATTAGAAAAAATTATAAAAAAAATATTAAAAGTTGTATTGAATTTTGTAAATTAAGTCACAAAACTTATGGTTGTTTTTTTTTAGGCAAAACTTGTAAAAACAGAGAGTAATGTAAAATTGAATTGTCATACGAAAACGTACATCCTAATTTCGGAAACTCTACGGAAAAAATATTACTTCAAAAGTTGTAAGGATACAAGAAGAAAGTGACAAACAATACATGAAATCATTAGTTAGAAGATTTAATAAAATGCAATTTTTAAATACAAATACTTAAACTATTTTTAGATGACATCGGATACCTATTCCTTTTAGCTCATACTTACATTATTGCTTTTTGAATATACCCCTTCTTACACATTTTAAATGGCTATGCCAAAAACCAAAAAAAAACAAAATCGGGAAGCACGTCAGTTGAGTTTTGATACATACATACATATGTCCAACTGGCTGTCTGTCTATCTGTCTGTACGTCTGTCTGTCTGTTTGGCTGTTTGTCTGTTTGTCTGTCTGCCTGTCTGTCTGTCTGTATGTCTGTCTGTCTCCCTGTCTATCTGTCTGTATGTCTGTATTTATGTGCATATGAGTTCTCGCATGTGTCGCGTTTTCGGACCAAAAGCCAAAGATTTACAACAGCGCCCCCTGGCGTGCCGAATGTGCGTGCATGAGCACACCAAACTGAGTGTGTGTGTGCGTGTGTGTGTGAGTGTGTGTGTCACTCTCTGCTTGTGTGCGTGTGTATTTGTACTTGGACTAGTTTGGGCCTCCATTAGCTCTTAACCTGGCAATTTGCCCAGGCCCATGGGAATATGCATTATGACATGGCATATGACAAAAGAGGTGGACAGTGGGGCAGGGGGCGGGGGCGGAACGGTGGTGGAATTGGGGGCGGATGCCGGGGATCGGGGTGTAATGATTTTTAGGGGTTTGATGGGTTGTTGCGGGACATATTCGTTCATTCAAAATATTTAGCAAGAGCAGCAAAGAGAAAGTGGGCAAGAGCAAGAGCAAAAAAAAAAATGTCGATGCTGATGTTGATGTGGATGTTGGCACATGCAACAAGTTGTCATTTTGTTGAATGAAAGAGAATGGGCAACATTGTTTTACGAGTACTCGAGTCTCTCGTGGCTCTCGTTGCCAAGACGTACCCATAGGCAGTTTCATATGTTTGCGATTGTTTCGCATTCATTCACTTGCCTGTGGCTGTGGCTGTAATGATTTGCTTATCTTCTGAGTTGTTGTGTGTTTATAAAATAACATTTAAAAAACAGAAGTGGCACAAAGCTTATCCGTTTTTCAACAACTATTCATTTAGCATTATCTAAGTTAATAATCATGGGTTTTAATTAAGTTGCTGATTGGTAGCTGCCAGTAGAAATATAATTTTAATTTAGCCGTTGCAGTCAGCAATTGGCTGAGATGGGCCATAAATCGATTTATTTCGCATTGTTGATGGATACCATAGGTGAATGAACCTGGAAATCTAGTGAGTATCGAGTATATAGTATGTATATAAAAAAGGAAACGATTCATTGATCTCGAAATGCAGAATTACGCGCATCGCATGTATCTGTTGGCCCACATACAGTTGCAGCTATAGATACAAATACAGATACAGATACAGATACAGATACAGATACAGATACAGATACAGATACAGATACAGATATAGATACAGATATAGATACAGATATAGATCTGTTGCTATTTTGGTGTGTGAGAAGCACTTTGATTGCAGCGCACTGAAATGCGCTGATTCATGAGAGGAGGAGGAGGAGGCGGAGGCGGAGGAAGAGTGTGAATCTATCTACACATGGTGTGGAGCTCCAGAATATAGGTTGATAGGGTTAACTAACTCACCGTTGGATCCTGACAGCGCGGACATTGGCACATGAAGTGCTTCGTCATGCCGAGAAACATTTTGCGTGCCAGCGTCGACCAGAGGAGCTTCGTATAGGACATGGTAATTTCGGCGCCCATTGGTATCCGCTCTGTTGCCGTCACCACAATCGTTTCCCCATCCTCAAAGTGATGCGCCGCATTCGGTGTACACTGATGATTAAGCAGGCCGGCAAGCGGGAAGAGAGCACGTGCCACCACCTCTTGGCCATCCATGTGGAATCGGCTCTCGAAGGCGTTCGTATTGAAGGCGCAGACGGTGCGATAGAAGTACTCCAAAATTTTCGGGTCATGTGGGAAGTGCTCAAAGCACTCCGCGGCACGCTCCACCTCACGAATGTAATATCGATCTGCATTCGCCTGCATTGCGTAGAGGAGCTTCCGCTGCGGCTCGCTGAGGAAGAAGCAGCGCACCACGCTGAGGATGCGCAGTGCCCGCGGCTCAATGCTGCTCTTTGTTGCCTCCTTTGGCTGCCACTTGCGGAACAGCTGGCATTCGAGCGTGTGCTGCTTCGAGGAAGCACAATTGCCGCAGACGGGCAGGCCACAGCCGGCGGGACAGAGGGCAGAGGCATCGCTGTCGCCGGGTGGCTGGCGATAGCATTGGGTGCAAGTGCGCAGATTGCGTCCACGATGCGCCGTTGGGCCCACAAGGAGTGTGTGCTCGCGAAAGATTAACTCCCCCTTAGCAATGTCCCGCACAGCGAAGATGCCACGCCCCGAAATGGGAGAGTCGGCAACACGAAACGATGGCGACTCCGCACGCAATGAACCCAAATGCCCATCGATCAGCGTGGCCAGCTCCTGCGTGGAGGCGCTTATCGCCATCTGTGGCACTTTCTTCGTCAGCTGCTGCGACATTTCCGCACTTACTCAGTTTGGTTTTGTTTGGGCTTTCACAGTCGAATCGCAATAAATGTCGAACCAAACCAAAGCGAACCGAACCGAACCGAACCGAATCGAACCAAATTGAATCGAAACAACCTTTCTCACTCTCTCGATAATCGAATCGCAACTGACGCGTTCCCAATTCTGCCGATGTGGCTGATCTTGGCGATGTTGATGTCGATGCGGTTGATACAACGGCTCGCTCTGATTATATCACAACATCTGAGTATCTCAATTTTTAGTTATCTCACTACAGTGATACCTCGACAATTGGAATGCTTCCGCTCCAGCGCTGTATCATTTGTTAAACAGCTCTTGCCTCTCCAACAGTATACACAACAGATGAAGGAACAATTCAGATTTCAGAAATTATTTTTCTATGTCAAACTAAGAAAACCAATATGGATACAAATTAAATACGTGTTCCATTAAATCAATTCAAAAGGGTTTCCTAACAAAGCAGCTATTTATAATATCATTTCGAAGAAATATATAAATACAACTAGGGATTTTAGGGATTGAACCAGTCTCCTTCGATACCTAAATTGAATATTCCCAGCAAGCTCATACAAATTGTGTAGAAAATATTGCAATTCATGCATTGAAATTGACGATTCTACGACGAGCGATTGACTACTGTATTTCAATATCCGCTGCGCTCTGCACGATGTTCAACCCGAGGCATGGAGGCAGCAGGCAGCAGGCAGCAAGCAGCAGGCAGCAGGCAGGTATCTATTATTAGTTTGCCTCACTCGAAGCGAGCGAGCAGCTAGCTGAACTGGCCTCTCCAATTTCCACATTTTCCAGTTGCCTTTGACTGCAGGCGGGTGGTAGACCTGTGGATGGGGGCGCGGCTGGTGGGGGTTGGGCGATAAGCAAATTGGATGCCGCACAGTCGCCCTCCTAAAAGCAGGCAACACATTTACTGCAATATTCTGGTGCTGCAATATCCGATTACGTTGCGTACACGCTAGGGTGGCAACTGTGCCACCTGCAAATTACGTATACGCCGTGTCAAGTGCTTCACTGTGCTATGCAATTATATTTTCCCTTTAAGCTGTGTTTCTGGAAAATATTAAAGAAATATATGCATATATACGTGAATATATTATGCATGCCAAAACGGAATTGGGCAGCTGCCAATTGCTGCGTAAACAGCTGATTGCACTTGATTCCATTGCACTGGCAGCAAGGACTGTTGGAAAAACCTAATGATAACTCCACACCGACTCAATTCCAGCTACATTCAACTTGATTTCCCAATCTGTTTTTAATCTTGCCCCGTGAACTCGTATTAAGCATGAATTCAGTTCGAAAAAATCGTTGTTTAAGGATCTGAAAGGATTTCTCAGCGGGTGTTTTCAAGCCATAACCTTAAGGATCTCCAAGGGACACAAGCCAATGAGCTCACTGAAAATATGATTAATTAGTGACATGCAAGAATTTCCGTTACTCGAGAACAACAATAGTTTATAAAACTCAAAAATTTGAGAAGTAGAAAAAAAATGTTAGAGAAAAATTACACAAGTGTCCTTTGGACTATAGATAGTCCTTGGCCTACTAATTTGAATAAAAATAAAGAAGGACAAAAGTCACACAGGCAAAGAGAAAATTGCTAATAGCTCTGCCGCAACCTTCCAGGTCATGGCAAGTTCTATGTCAAACAATTGATTTTCACCAGACCTACCAACTGGCCGAAGGACATCCGCAATGTTTTTGTAGTTTCCGAGGTGACTAGAATTTTCTGTTATCGATCGCCTTGCAAGCACAATTTTTACAAGTGTCTGGCTTATTGATGACGCCCATAATCCTTCAGTGCAGTGGATTCCTTGCGAATCTACAGCAACTTGTTCTTCCTTGTAATTAACAGTCTTGGAGCCAATTTGCCAATTAGTGGCCAATATGCCCCTAAAGATATGCCATATCTTTTATTTCGCTTAAGGGCCATTTACTCAATGCACCAACCCAATTTATGTCACTGGTGCTACAAATGTATCCTAGACAGCAACCCTCGTGTCGCATGAGCGCAATGTTCAGCCGATAATTAATTACATATGCATACGAATATACGAAATAAAGTGTCCACATTGAATTGTAACACTCGATATATATTTTATTTAAGTTATTTTTCTTGAACATGACACATAACGCGTTGATCATTTTAGGCTAAGTTTGTTAAGGGCTACTACTTCTAGTTATAACTATGCAAGTACAATGTGAATTAGGCACTCGATATACACATACATGTAGTCATAGTATATATAGTGTATATGTATTTATAGACATATATATATACTTGTATATTCGCACATTTTCAAGTTAGTCAAAGATCAATTAACAATTTTGAGGGATTTTTGGGGGCTCTGTAAATGCAGCTACAAGAACCAACTGACGATTAATTGTGGTGGGTTTTTTTTTTGTGGATGTTGCTCAACATATTCAATTGGATTGCTATATTTACATTGCACCTGAATGTGCGTGCGTGTGTGTGTATATATGTATGTACATTTATTTATTGCACGTCTTAAACATTAAATTTATAAATACAGAAATGAAGAAAAAGAGGAGAGTAAACAAAACAAAACAAAAACAGAAACAGAAACATATTTTTTGAGTGGTTGTCGAAAGGGTTTCGCAGTTGGGTATTTCTTTGAAGCAGAGCACATAATAAATAAATGTAGTTGGAGGAATTAGATGGAGGATTACGGGCATTAATAATAAAATAGCATCAAATGTATTAAGATTAGTATAGTTTATGTTACACAATGCACGAACGTTGGATAACTCTATCAAAAGCCTAATTTCCTAGTACTGATACCAGGGCTGGCGACGGACCCATTGCAGTCGATTGCTGGTGTGATCGGATCGTATCTTGATGCTGGCACCTTCGGCAGCACGAACCGTTTCCTTCACCTACAGACAGAGAGAGAGAGAGAGGTTAAAGGGGGGAAAGAGAGAGGTGATTAGCTTGAGTATGTGTTTTTGTTTTAAGGTCGACTCACGCTCTGCATTAGATTCTGGGCATTGCCAACAAGCATTTCGGTTGCCTCGCGATCTTCATCGGATCCCTGGGCTCCCAGCATGGTCGCCTTCACCGTGGACAGTATCTTGAGCTGGGTGCCAATTGTTGGAATGCGCTCGCACACCTGCAACAGATTGGTGCGAATGCGACGATCCGTGCACTGGCGTGCCAGCTCCTTGGCCAGTCGCGTCACATCCTCCGATGCCTCGGCGATCTTCTTGGCTGTCGAAATGAGCTCACGCTTGCTGCCGCTCGAATCGGACAGCACCAGTTCGCTGAGACGTGCCATCAGCTTGGCCATGCGCCTGGCCGCCGCAATGATTTCGTTGTCCTTAGACGACCACTGGCGCACTTCCTGGTGCAGACCACGTGCTGCAATCTGGCAAAAAGATCAAAGATCAACAACAGTTAATCCAGCCAAAGGAACGCGAAGTGAAGCTAACTTACAAGTATGGGCTGATTGGCATGAGGCATGGCGCGGAAGACGCCCTCATCCTCATCATCCGTATCCGGGGGTGGTGGACGCACGGGTGCCAAGCCCTCGCGTGGCAGTGGTGGACGCGGTGGAGCTCGCTCCGCTGCCGTACAAAAAAAGAGGAAGAGAAAGAGAGAAATGAGTAAACGAATTGGATTGAGTGCATATATGAAAGTATTGAGACACACCATTCTGATTGGATAGATGCAGGGCACTCAGTTCCGGTATGGGCGGTGGCAGCGATGTGGGCAATGGTGGCGGCTGTGGTGGTGCAATGGCATCACGCACCTCGCGCACATCGCCGAGCAGACGCTGGAATGATTTCTTCCAGGCGGCAGCCGCAGTGGGATCAGCGATATTGGTGGCCACCAATTTGGCATCGCCAACCATTGCGGGCAGCGATCGTTCCAGATTTCTGGCGGCGGCATTCAGCCGCTCGGTGAAGATGGGATCCTCGGAATTATCCGCCTCCTGTTTGGCCACGAGAAGCACACGGTTGATGAGCCGTGCTATGTTCGACGTATTGTCCACCATCTTTTGGGGCTGACGTGTATGGATGGCATCCTCGCAGAGTTTGGCATACACCTGCATTTGCTCCTCGGATGTCTTGATAAAGTCTGCCGGATCGGTGGCCTGGTCGCAGAGTGTCCGCATTCGCAGCACCGTATCCGCATACTGTTGCTTCAAATTCTGCAGATGCTCATCGGCCGCCTTGCTCGCCGGATAGTTCATGCGTATACGTCCGGCATTGATCAATTGAGGCGTCAACGAATCCACCTGTGCCGCCGATGACAACAGAATTTCGGCAATCTTCTTATTGCCACATGCCCCACCAGCCGCCACCATGCGCGACGTTTTCGAGGCTCGATCGCTGAACGCCTGCAGATTGTTGGACTTCTGATTAAAGTTCTGCTCGCGTCCGGGCGTTCCCTCCGGCATCATAACTGCCTCGGTGAACTGCTTGAGCGGCGTGCTCACATCCATAAAGTCCTGCACTATGCGATTGACCAGCGCATTCTGGATGGCCGCCTTTAGCTCGTAGAGCTTCTGGGTGAGCTGCTTAGCCGCCTGCTTGGCAGCAGGTCCAGTGCCAGCTGCCTGTCGCTTCAGTCGCTCCACTTCGTCGCACAGCTGCATTATCTCCGCCTTCTGATGGCCCGGACAGCCCTCGGCCACCTTGCGTCCCTCCTCCACAATAAGGTTGATTGCACGCTCTCCGAGGCCGCCATCGTTGATCTCCGGATGCTGCAGCCATTTGACCGCCTGTTCCAATCGACCCTGAATCGTGTGCGCGGTCTGCTGCACACCGGCCTTATCCACGCCGAGCACAGCCTGCCGCACCAGACCCTGCAGCTCACCGAGACGGCCGCGAATGGCATCGGCCAGGCCCACCGCCTGGGGTGAGTTGCCCTTGCCATCGTGACGCAGCTCGCACAGATTGTTCGCCATGACGCTGATCTCGTCGGCCAGCTTGCGTATGGGATACGAGTCCTGGGGCAGGCAACGCTCGGAGATCTCGTTGGCATTGTCGATCACCTGACGCAGCGCCTTCTCGCCGACGCCGCCGCGCAGAGCATAAGGATTCGATAACCACTCGTTGGCCAGTTCCATTTTGTTGCTAATCGCATTGCTGAGCTTCTTGAGCACGGTCAGATTGTCCAGTTCGCTGGTGTCCTCATCGTAGGTGGTCAGCTGGAGTACGCGTATAATCTCCTGCAGTTCATCGCTCATGCGAGCGGCGAGATAATTGCGATTCTCGGCCGCCTCGTCGGCACCCTTGCCCTGCTGCTCGACAATGTGTATGTAGACCTTCATGCTGCATATGAGTATGGGCGCCAGGGTTTTGACCTGATCGAGGCAGCGCACCAGAATCTCACTGTGCACTTGGTGGGTGAGCTCCTTTTCGCGGGCGCCCACCTCACGCGACACCTTGCTGAGGCAGGGTGAAAGATCCTTGAGGAACTGCACCAGCTCCTCCATGGTGCCGATGACCTCGGCAACGGCCAGATAGTCGAGCACCCGCTTGCATTCCTGTATGATCTTGCGCACCTCGCTCTCGTCGAAGCAGAGCAGCAGCGAGGAGGTGCCCTGCAGTATGCCGCGGCTTCCCTCAATCAGCTTCTTGCGCGCCGGCCCCGAATAGGGATCCGTGCGCAACATATCCGAAGCCTCCTCGAGCAACTGCGAGGCAGTCTCCACGCGATGCAATGCCGACGGCATATCCTGCCTCAGTATCTTATCATCGGAGCTGTTGATCGTCTCGCGGCCCACCTTCACCAGATTCGCCACCGCAGCCGAGACCACCTGGACCGGCCGGCTAAGATCCGGCATCGCGTTGCCATCCTCAGCCTCCTCGTGTAAGATAACCAAGCGAGATACCTAAGCCAACAGACCAATTGTATATATCAGATTAATTAGTTCAAGTTGAAGTTTCAGCTGAGTTCAATTCACAATTGGACAATTGAACAAGTAGAGATTAGTTAAATCTGCTTTGATGATCGAATGGGATAACTGGTCAAGTGATGAAAACTAGATCAACTGATTGCAATTGATCAAGCTTTCACATAGTTTATTGATGCTCATACAAATTAAAAAACAAATTTCGAATGATATTTGGATTAAATAAAGTAAATATATTCTTAATCAGGAACAATAGGCGGTTGTCTGCGTGAATGAGACTTTAGAGACCTTCAATCTGGCATAAAAGTTTTCGTATACCCCTCGCAGAACAAGTTTATTTTATTTGATCGATAATCGATATCCTGGTTTAAGAGTGGAAAACCTTTTGAAAGGAAATTTGAAAATAAAGTAGGTCAATCCATCTAGCAGCTGGGTTCATGGTATCTGGTATCTATTTTCTATTCTTATTCGCATTTCTATATAAATTAAAGAAAGTAAACTGAAAATTAAACTTGGATTATAAAAAAATATGTTTTTTTATGTCACTTTCAGCTCTCTCTCTCTCTTTCTCTCTGTCTCTCTCTTTTATCACTCTCTCTCTCTTTTATCTCTCTTTCAGCCTATAATTTTTACTTGTCTTCCGATCTCAAATCTCGTTTTTAGCTTTAAATGCACGATTGATCTACAGGCAAAACTATGACCAAAAAGCCCTCGCTTTTTAATCTAAGTCGAGTTTTGACGAAGTTATGGCGTTTTGAAGTTTCGACCTATGCCCAGATACCGATTTTCAGCCTATAATTTTTACTTGTCTTCCGATCTCAAATCTCGTTTTTAGCTTTAAATGCACGATTGATTTACAGGCAAAACTATGATCTCTCTATGCCTCTCTCTTTTATCTCTCTCTCCCTCTCTTATCTCTCTCTCTCTCTTATCTCTCTCTCCCTCTCTTATCTCTCTCTCTCTCTTATCTCTCTATATCTTTTATCTCTCTCTCTCTCTCTCTTTTATATCTCTCTCTTTTATCTCTCTCTCTCTCTCTCTCTCTTGTATCTCTTTTATCTCTCTCTCTCTCTTTAATCTCTCTCTTTTATCCCTCTCTCTGTCTCTCTTTTATCTCTCTCTCTCTTTTATCACTAACTCTCTCTCCCTACTTTATCACTTTCAATCTCTCTTCCCCAATTTATCACTCTCTCTCCCTCCCCCACTTTATCACTCTCTATCTCCCCCGACTTTATCACTCTCCCTCCCACTCCCCCACTTTATCACCCTCTCTCTCCCCACTTTATCACTTTCAATCTACTCTCTCTCTCTCTCTCTCCCCCACTTTATCACTCTCTCTCTCTCTGTCTCGCTGTCATTACGTCATGACCAAAAACACGCTCCATCACTCTCGGCCTCTTTTCGTGTACAACGTCGATATACACGCATGACCATAACGAGATTGACGGACAGACAGACAGACAGACAGACACTCAGATCGCATCTCGCATTGCGAATTGGCCGCCAAATGAAGCGTGGGTCTTGCAATTTGGTCCAAGAATTCGACTCGAACTTGGACTTGACATCAGCACCCGATTCCGTTAGCGGATAATCTCGAGAAACCGAGACTCGGCATCGGCCACATTCAACTTGCCATTGCGGTTTCGTTTTTACTATGCGACTATTTATGCAACGAACGAACGTAATAGTTTCTACTCTTATAATCAAGTCTCATTGATAAGAGATTTATTTATGGAAAGCTGACATATATATATATAGTCTATAGCGAACATACCATTACAAACACTATTTATGAAACGAACAAAAATTAACTTGATTTGATCCCATTCTCATTCCAATTCCTATTCGCATTAGCATTGTTCTAGTTTAAATATGCAGCACAATTGCCCAATTAATCTCAGCGCTTTTCGAGTCATTTTCTTGATGAATTAATTATGTAATTAAATTGATAAGCCCCCACAGTACTGGCCCTGCCCCTGCCCCTGGCTCTGGCCCAGCGGCAACGTGGGTGCGTTTGTTCCATCATCATCAGCGGTGGTTTCGCTTGGGACACATTTGCTGACCAATTTGGCAGCGCATCTAAATTTAAACCAAACCAGTTCATTATAGTAGTAGTGTAGTATTATCTATATATGTCTGTGTGTGTGTGAGTGTGTGCGTATGCGTGTATCAATGTGTTGATTGATGTGCTGAATGATCATTTTTAATTCGTTTTGTTTGCTTTCTGCCAGCCATTCATCCACGGCAAGATCTGCTTCAAAACCCTGCCAGGTACCCCCCACAACCACCCTGCCCCCTCCCCTACCGTTCCTCTTCCTCATCAGCCCCACTATTCTTTCCCCAAAATGAACGATGACTCAGACAACACAGTTGGGTTTGCTTTTTGGCACACATTTCCCTATATCTATATGGTCTTCAGTCAGCCGCATCAGCACCTAAATACACCTACACCTTGTGTTTCGTGCCACACACACACACATCCATCCCCACCCCCTACCCCATAGTCTCGTAGTGTTCGTTACGATCTATCAGCTCAAAACGGCTTCCACATGTTCGCCCCAAAAGAGCAGTTTTCTTCTCGCTTCTCAATGATTTCATTTTCCTTAGCATTTATTTTTTTTTTTTCATTTTGCTCGTTGTTTTTTTATATTTTTTTTTTTCATTTTGCTTGTTGTTTTTTTTATTTTTTATGTTTGTATTTTGTGCAGCTATTTTTGGCATTTCACTAATCTCTTTCTCTCTCTCTCTCCCTCTACATACATATGTATATATATATATAAATATACATAGGTTTATATATATATATACTTCTCTATCGACGCTTTGGCTTCGTGTTTTGTTGCTAACAAATTTCCATTTGTTGTTTGTTTTATTAAATGATCAAATTTGTTCGCTTGTCCTCAGGCTCAGGTCGATGCAATATCAGCCTTCTTCGTCGTCTTCTTCTTCTTTTTCGTCTGTTGATATTATTTGTATTATTATGATTTTTATTATGATTATCTGGCACCTTTTTTATTTTTAGCTAGGCACAATTTGTTAAGTAAGCATACAAAACATCAAGAAAAAAGATGCTTCTTTAAGTTTGTTGATGTTTTTGATTTTTCGGTGTTCACAAATAGAGATTTGGGTTTTATGAATTCTATATATTATTCAGTCTAAATTGATACACATATCATATATATGTATATATACATGTACATGTTTACATAATGTTTCACAGCTGTGCTGTTTATGTTTATTGTCAGGTGTATTTTAAACGATTTCGCATTTTCAAGTTAATTTGCCAACTTAACTACCTTTCTAGCACTTGTATATATCAACATAACTTATCTGCATAGTATAAGCATGACAGCGTTTCTACTCTTATCAAAATAAATGTATAGCAACAATTCCAATTTACTTTCGATTTCTATAGATATATATATATTTCGTAGGGTTTATTTACCTTTTTGGGCGCCAATTTGCACACTTGTTATAGCTATGCGTGTTTATAAAAATATATATAGATATATATATATATATACTATACATGTTTGAAACTCTTTTAGTTATCTTAAGTCAATTTTTTGGATTGGTAGGTTTTCCATACGCTTACCTGCTGAGCAACAGGATCTAAAATGCTCTCGATTGTTTTTGTGTGGAAAACGGGCATTTTTGTTCAGTGACTGCTTAAGCTCCCCTCGAATGCCGCAATGTGTGTGTGTGTGTGTGTGCGTGTGTATGTGTGATTAGGTGTAGGAATGGGTATCTATCAAATATCCTTTTCTTCAAAGCCAATTCAATGAGTGCTGAAATAAAGATTTAAATATTTATTGATATTCAAAATTCTTGCTCTTAATAGTAAATTTCGTGTAACTGAATATAAAAAATGAAGCTAGTATTTTCTTATATACAGCTTGACTTTGCAAACAGAAACAAGTTTTTTATGTAAGAGCAGCGAATGTGCATATAAATATATATATATATATATATATATGTATATCCATGTGTGTATTGTGAGTGCTATCTTGACATGTTGAAGATTCAGGTCGCAGATAATGCGAGGCTGCCACCTGTTGAAACATGGTCACAAGAACCAACACACACACACACAGGTACACATACAAATGTGTGTGTGGATGTATGTTATCTCCCACATATCCAAGCTGAGCAGCAACGAGAAATTCGAATGAAGCTGTACAATTTCCGACTATTTTCAATTCTCATAAATTGGAAAGATGTATTCTGTATATACATACATATACATATATATATATATATATATATATATATTTATGTTTGTACAGCTTTTCGCAAGTATAATTTTCCAATATGAAAAATTAGTTCCGATTCAATTTAATTTTCTATTCGATTTTTTTGATTTTTGTCGTAAACAACCACTGTAAACATTTTTGTGAGATTTTGTGTGTTTGCTCTGTTTCTAATTCTTATTCTCTTTTTTGCTCTTGTTCTTATTCCTCTTCGTCTTCGGTGCTGAGAGTGTTCGTTCGTTCCTTTCGTGCGGCTGTTTCATTAATGGTGACGCACACTGTGAGCTCATTGCGAGACATTTTCTGACTCTGGCCAAAGGTGGCTTTGCGGGGGAGGGGGAAGGTGGCTGGGCGCAACCAGACACAACAACACTGATGACGCACTGTTTACAAACGTGAGGGGTATTTTTGAGATATTATTATTGGTAGATCGATATCCGCACCCTTCTCTACTAATACTCCTAATTGGCAATTGGCAATTGCCAATCGCCAATTGGCATTTGCAGTGAAAGTGAAAGCCTGGAGAAGCCAAAAGACATTGAAAATACGACTTCCGCATTAACAAAAAAAAAAAACACACACAGGTGGGTGGGTATGTGTGTGTTCGTGTGTGTGGGTGTGTTGTATGTGTTGTCTACATCAAAGCAAATTGGCGCCAAGGCGTTTCAAGCACCTTGCTAAAATTGGAAAAATAAAAGCAATACAAAGAAAAGTGTTCGCAAGCTACTCTGATCACATGCACTTGAAGAAAAAGTGTGCGTAAGTCAAAAGGAGAGATACAAATATAGGAAAAAATAGTAAATCTAAGCTAATGAAAGATAATGAAAAATGCTAAGACAATATAATATTGCTCTTTTATGCATGTGTTGCAGCATTGTTTCGCTTAGTGTGTGCGTAATTAATATACAAATATATATCTGTATATGCCACTTATGGCTTTTAGCTCAATTTTCGATTGATTTTTGCGGCAAAAAATTGATTAATATCAAATATTCAAAAAAAGCCACAAAACTAAACTAAAAATTCATAAGAGCAAAAATATTTGAGTTGAATGCGTGTGTGTGTGTGTGTATGTGCGTGTGTGGGACGGGTGATTATTGACTGACTGTTGCCATTTATGGTTAACAAATTGTTGCACAAATATGCCAATAAATAAACACGCACACACACACACATATATAAACGATATCGGAGCAGATGCCTTAAAAACTATTTAAAACGCGGCTCATCTTTAAGCAGTCAATCCATAAACATATTCTTATCGAAATAGGCGCTTGTATGTGTGTGTGTATTTGTATCTGTGTACTGTCGACAGCGAAGCTCCAGCAATGCAACAATAACAGCAGCAGCAGCTAAGTGCAAATTTCTGCGGGGCAGAGGGAAAATTGGAATTGTGGTTTTCTATTGAGTGTACACATTGCGTTTTGATTGATTTTAATGTGCCGAACAATGAAGTCACAAATTAAAAACAGCAGCAGTAGCGGCAGCAGTTGCTGGCACATTCCCCATGGGGCAGTTAGCTTACTGTTCCCACTGTGGTCAATTTACAGCTACTGAAATTGAGGCAGCGATCGCAGCATCCACAAAGCGCGCCAGCGCACAATGATGCGCGCGCGCGTGCTGCGCTAAGGCAAGCTAAACATATGCACAAGTGCCAGTATGTGTGCATGTTTGTGTGTGTATATGTGTGCACATAACAAGATGTTCATTTGTACGCATATTAATTTATTTAGGGCAGCCAACATTTGTAGTTGATGTAAGCACAGACACACACACAATATATACACATATATATATATACACATATATATATATATATACATATATATAATATATATATATATTCATGTATGTAAGCATGTTTAGATGAGTGTTTTTTATATGTATTGTTTTTATTTCACGCATATTTAGCTTTTTTTATGTTTATACTTTGGCATTCCAACGTAGGTAGCAACAAACACCTAACACACACACCCATACGTTTGAATAACATTGTCAACAATTTGCTCACAGACAAAAAAAAAAAAAAACAAAAGTAAAACTCAAAAGCACAAAACAAAACTGCCGAAGCCTGATGACAACTGCAATTCAGTTGCTGATTTAATGCGAATTTTGACAATTGAATGATTCATAACATACACACATAACTGTAAATGTATATATATTTTATATATAGATATATACAATGTATATATATGTAAGAATATGAAGTACTTGTTATTTACTTTAAACTTTTGCCTTATTCACTGTGGCTGTCGCCTCTTGCAGCGGCTTTCACTTGCTTGCCCGACTGTTCTTTAAATACTAAAAAATGATTGGGGGCCACAATCTACCTTGCGCCGATGGCGACGACGACGACGCTTTTGTTGTGCGCTACGTGCCTATCTTCTTCTACTTCTGCTCTCCATATCGCCATCACTTCTCTTTTGGCGCTCAGTTTCAACATTCTCTCGCGGTGCTTATGTGAGTGTGAGTGAGTAAGTACATTCTCCCCACACGTTATTGGTATGGTTGTTGTTATAACATTTATTGGTTTGCTTTTGCCTCGGTTTTCATTAAAAATGCCTCGTTTTATCACATGTATAAATGTGTACGTTAGTTCAGGCAGATCAACATATCTTGCTTCGTTTTTTTTTCTTGCAATTAATGCTGTGAAAAGGCAAAAATGTACAAATAAATCCCACAAGCTTTCCGCAGAAACATGATCACCTTTTTTTATAAAACAAAACGAAAAAAATTCGAATCATAACATAGGCAAACTGCTACTCATAACAGCTGTAAAATACGATGTTATCCTTAGACATTTCTGCTATTAACATACTTGGTATTTTTACAATATTTTTGTGTGTTGCGGGCTGCCAACTTGTTGCAAAAATTTCTGCCAAATCGAAATTGCCCAACACTGGCATAAATACATACATATACATATATATACGTAACTCATACAAATTAATTGAAGGAAAAATTGGAAAACTAAATGATATGTGCAAAGCAAATTTAATTTAACATATTGCTTTCGTGCTTTAATCGGAATGCTTTGTGAGTGCAAATATGTAAAACGACGCAACGCGTGTGCAGTGCAAGGCGAAACATAGCAAAGCAAACAATACCAGCAGGCAGGCAGTAGTAGCAAAAGCAG